>JAEANM010018823.1:0-12534 GCA_017656035.1 Myanophis thanlyinensis | reverse complement strand
CAAGGGGAGCCCCATGTAGAGAGCATTGGCATAGTCTAGACGGGAGGTCACAAGGGCAGAAGTGACTGTGCAAAGAGTGCCCCGATCCAGAAAGGGCCACAACTGGGCAATCCTACAGAACTGATAAAAGGCCCCCCTGGAGACGGCTGTAATATGTTCTTCCAATGACAGCCGTACATCCAGGAAGGCACCCAAGTTGCGAGCCCTTTCCATGGGGGACAAAGTTTCACCCCCCATGGCCAGCGATAGAGTAAGCTGGCTGTATCTGGGCGCAGGAAACCACAGCCACTCAGTCTTGGCTGGATTGATCTGGAGTCTGTTTTGACCCATCCAACTCCTCACGGCCTCCAGGCAACAGCCCATCACTTCAACGGCTTCATTGGGGTGCTTGGGGTGGAGATGTATAGCTGAGTATCATCAGCATATTGATGAAAACTCACCCCAAAGCCACGGATGATCTCACCCAGCGGCTTCATATAGATGTTAAACAGCAGGGGGGAGAGCACCGACCCCTGAGGCACCCCACATATTAGGGGCCTCGAGGTCGATCTCTGCCCCCCCCACCAACATGAATTGCGACCGGCCAGAGAGGAAGGAGAAGAACCACCGCAGAACAGTGCCCCCCACTCCTAACCCCTCCAACCGCTGCAATAAGATACTGTGGTTGACAGTATCAAAAGCCGCTGAGAGATCTAATAGGACCAGGACAGAGGAATAACCCCTGTCCCAAGTCCTCCAGAGATCATCAACCAATGTGACCAAAGCTGTCTCCGTGCTGAAACCAGGCCTGAAGCCCGATTGGAGGGGGTCCAGATACGACGCCTATAGATTATCTTCAGTTTTGATGACTTATTATGGTCATTTTTGATGACTTATTGATACAGGTTTTATAAAATTGTTTTTGCCATGAAATCATCTAACTACACATCAAATCCAAATCCTTTATTACCTGTAACGAAAGCCAGATCTGATTGCCTGATGCAAATTGCTCCCTCAAAACTCCTGCAAACTACAGAGAATAAACCCACAGAAATTATTCATCCATTAGTAGGATTTCTCTTTCATGGATAATAGCAGCTTTGAAAGGTCAGGTTTTGTGGTGCCTTCAGTCCTCTGAAATATGGCTTTCTGCCATCAATATTCCCAACCTTTGAAATTATTCAGACAGTGATTCCCAGAGTTTTCCAAGTTTAAGTTCAACTTTTATTTATCACATACATGACACATATATGACATGCAGTGAAATGCTTATGCAACTGCAAAATCAAGGAAAACAAGGGGAATAGTCTGTAGGAAGGATAGGGATAATGATAGGGATAGAGAGCAGTTAGAGGGAAGTGAACACAAGTAGAGAGAGAAGGAGAAGGAACAAAGATGTAACACAATGTCTGCTGTTATAACCAGTGTCCATCCAGTGCCACTGTCCCAGGTCTCCATTGCAGGTTTCAGTTCCAGTCTTTGGCTATTTTTCAAGGCTACTGCCTTCACCTTGGTGTCTCTCACAGCCTCCGCCTCAACGATCCCTCAAGTCCTCTGCCTCAGCATCTCGGTGGCTTCGCAAGACCTCCTCCTCAAGGCTTCCTCCATCCAGCCTGTCCTGGTCTCCTGAGCCTGTTGTCCCAGTGCCATCTTCTCTAGCTCTAGCTCTGTCCTTCATTCTCCTCCCATGCCACACCTCAGCCAGTTTAGATTGCTTAATGGTTGCTTAGTGGTTGCTTAGGTGTTGCTTAAGGGTTGTTTAAAAGTTACTTAAATTATGATTAAATTATAATTAAATTTGGTTAGAAAAAAATTAAAACAAATAAAAAGAGGGTTGGAGCAGTCAAGATGGCTGTCTACCTCACCAGTGCCATTGAGCATGGTCAACACATCATTCCAATGAGCATGGTCAATGCTGGAGGACTCTGGAACTGAAGTACTTGCTTATTTAGATTTTGCTAGGTTGCAGAAATCTATCCTGAACTATGATACATGAGTTTTGACACATGTAATTTGTAGTTGGCCCAGCATCCTTCTTTTCTTCAATTGCTATTCAGATTCTTCCAGTGAGTCCAGAAATAAGACATAAAGACAATGATTCTTCTGCACTACAGGGACATACTCTTCTAAATGTGAGGTTAAAGTTAGCTATTATGTCTAAATCCATAATCTTACTATGTTTAAATGTATAATTTTCAAACTGTGGAATGGCACCTTTTAAAGTTACTCTTTTTCTCTGTCCTAAATATTACTTATTCATTGGGTAGCATTGAAATTGTAATGTTATGGTAAAGGAAGAAAATTATTATAAGCACTAGAGAATATGTAACACAGGGGTCAACATTATGATAAGCCAAAAGGTGAACACAATAGAATTTCAACTCAGATCACAAATGCCTAAGTCAATTATAGGCAACCAAAGTATCATGTTTGTGTGATATGATTATAATAGCTTGGCCCACAGCCTGGTGCATGTGTGACCTACTGAAGATATCGGCAATGGAAAGAGAACTATTGCATATTTCATATTTTTTTTAAGGTTTTTAAGGAAAAAGGAAATTTTCCTTAAGGAAAAAGGAAGTTTTTAAGGAAAATTTTGGAGGATAAGAAACATTTCTGTTTTCCTTCATTTCTAATCTATTAAACTTTTAAAACAATGTTGTAATGAATTCTTGGACTATACTTGATGGGTTAGAAATATTCTTTGGAACATTAAAAAAAAATTCCATTTGACCAAACTTATTTGATAGGTCTGCTCATGCTTCAAAAATGCCTTGGAACAAGTGTTTTGGACTTCATGTTAAAATATCTCTACCTTGCTATTCTTTAAAACATGTGTGCCCCCCTCCCCAAAAGATGATGTTTTAGAGGGTCAATTGGGATCATCTTTTGAGCTCAAGCATGCACATAAAACTCTAACTGGTATAATGTTTTACCAGTATTTTTGCTTTTTTTTTCGTGTGATAAAATGTCCTTTCTGTTTACTGTCATTTCCATCTTCTGTTGCTCTATGATTTATGCACTTTAGTTATTATTGATGCAATAATATACCTTCTATGAATCATTTTATATTAATTAGATTATAATTTGGTATGAATTTTATATATATAGTCTATAAATTCCCATTGACATGTAGTAATTCCTTCCATATCAACAATATCATTGTTGTGCAGTAGTATCTTCAATATCTTCATAAATGACTTAGATGAGGGAATAGAAGGAGAACTCATCAAATTTGCAAATGACACTAAGCTGACAGGAATAGCCAAAACCCCAGAAGACAAGCTCAGGATCTAAAAAGATCTTGACAGACTTGAACAACGGACTCTATCCAATAACATGAAATTCAATGTGGAGAAAAGCAAGGTTTTATGTTTAGGCAAGAAAATCCAAAGGTACAGATTTGGCAAACCTGCCTCAAAAACAGCAACTGTGAGAGGGATTTTAGGGTCCTAGTGGATGGTCACTATGAGCCAGCATAAAAGCTAATACAATCATTGGTTGTATAAACAGAGTAATAGAATCAAAATCACCTGAAGTATTAGTACCACTATATAAAGACTTTCTAAGACCACACCTGGAATACTGTATCCAGTTTTGGTCAACCTACTACAAAAAATATGTTGAGACTCTGAAAAAAGTGCAAAGAACAGCAACTAAGATTATTAAAGTCCTGGAGACTAAAACATATGAAGAATAGCTGCAGATTTTGAGTTTTCCTAGTCTAGAGAAATGAAGGATTAGGGGGGACATGATAGCATATTCCAGTATTTGAGAGGCTGTCACAAAGAGGAGGGGGTCAGCTTAATTTCCAAAATACCAGAGGGCAAGGCAAGAAATAATGGATGGAAGCTGATCAAGGAGAGGACCAACCTGGAATTAAGGAAAAACTTCCTAACAATTAACCAGTGGAAAAGTTGCCAACAGAAGTTGTGGTTGCTTCATCACTGTAGGTTTTTAAGAAGAGACTGGACAGTCACTTGTCTGAAATGGTGTAGGGTCTCCTGCTTGAGCAGGAGGCTGGACTAGAAGACCTCAAGGTTCCCTTCCAGCTCTATTCTGATTAAATTATTTCTTTGAAATTTCATATCTAATGTATCATGTTGTTTTTTATTGTTATTCTTTTTCTGTGTCATGTCCAAGTAAAAGTTAGTATATATGTACAATAAATGAAGTTGATTTTGAAATTGTCTAATCCCCTTATTCAGCTATCTAAATTGTGATTGTAATTGAAATTTGTAGACAAATCTCATAGTTAAATAGCCTTGGACAATGCAGTGTACCACATTAAGGGTGAAATTAATGGGAACACTTTTGTTCATAACACTAAACACATAATTTTTGTGGATAGGGAAGGACAATCATTATATGCCAGTATTTTTTTTTTTACAACCTTTTTATTGGGATGAAGTTGGGGAAACTAAATGTAGCTGAGCATTTCCTTGCTGGATGCCCTTCCTAATGCCTACACCGCAGATATTATCTCTTTGCACCCTGATATGACAGAAAAACATCTGTTGCTGTCTAGCATTAAACTCTCAGCCTTCCATGTGGAAGGTGAGAGTCATCACCTTTAGGCCACCATGCTGCTCATTATATGCCAGTAATAACCCCTTAATAGTCAAATCACAGTGATGCAGAATTTGCTATACCTTGAGAATATCTCTGTTCAGAAACACCAACACCAAGAAAGAATGACCTTTACAATGAAGCTTCTTCTTCTCCAGTTCTTATAATGGAAAAAGGATTGCTGAGAGAAAAGTTGTATCCAAGGAGTAGGCATTGGCTAGTTTCTGTTTCAGTATGCTTTTATGTGATTGGTTGAAATTTTATTTTGCTAAGAAATGATTATTGCTTGATCATGTGGCAGTTCAGAAGCTTCAATTGGACTTTTCTGTCTAAGGAAGGCAAAGATAACAAAGAAAGCAATTTCCTTCCTTGACTTGAACTGGAACAAGACAATTTTCCCATGTGATTTGTTGCTGGGTTCTTCTGCTTCTGTGAGGAGCAGTGGGAAAAATACAGTAAACTAAGATTAAATAGTCACAGTGATTAAAATCCACACAAAAGTTCTATTTCATTGATTTAATGCAATTCAGTAATTATTTTCCTCTTGGGAAAAACTGACCCCATTTGGACCTAAAGAGAAGCTTTCACTGGGGTAAAGATGTATTTTTATCCTAAATCTCCTCATTCGATTTTCTTTTGATGATCCCAGTAGGTTCTATTACTCTGAAAAAGAGAGAAAACACTGTCTCTTTCACACCTTGCATTCCATAACACACCACTATTAACTTTCCTCATACTTGCCTCCCTCTAGGCAAAAAGTCAGCCACACCTCTGTAATACTTTACCTCAAATGAAATTGTTTTAAAAAGTCATTTTTTCTGCAAATGCATTCAGCATTTTTTAACACTACATTTCCTTTCTTGAATCATCCACTGCTATTTGCATTTTTTTCCCCTTATTTACACTTAAGTATCTTCAGGAGGACAAATGTTGATTCTTGTCATCATCACCCAAGTGCTTGGCTTATACACTTATTTCAGAATAATCAGTGTATTGGGATGATGATATCAGTAGGCATAGTGTATGCCATTATTCTGATATCTTTGCAGTTTGCTATATATGTCATTGTCTCCATCTATTTCAAAGTCTTTTGAGGATCTCTCAGCTGTCTTTGTTTTTGTTACTTCATGTATATTCTGTATAGATTTATTCCCATTTTGCTTTTATTTGTTCCAATACTGCCATTTTTTCATTTCTTAAAATCTATTTCTTCAGATTGCATAGTGTCTTTGTCCATGCTTAACATTCTTTACATATAACAATGCAGGTAGTAATATAATGGCTAATATTCCTACAATCTGTCCAATAGTCCAAAGCAAGAATGTATATATATATATATATATATAGCATCTACAACAGCATCTCAGGGTTGAATTTCTCTGTGTTGTTTGTTACTGATGAGCTTAGAGACACTACAGATCCAAGGGCAATCTCAACCCACACTATACAAATGAAGGAAGAATGTGCTACTCAGAACAAGCATTTTACATGCTGAGAAAATGCAATATTGTTACCCCAGGAGTGCTATCTGAAAGAAAATGTGAGAAATAGGTTTACAAAGTCTAAGAGAAAATAGGATGGATATATTTTATTTTTATAATCTTCTTACACTAGAATCTTGGTGTTTACTGCCTTGGTTTTATTTTCACAGATTCAAATGTTTGTTTTAACAGACCCTACTAATGTCCTTGTTCTTTTACAATTTACTCTTGTTTGTGCTAATCCTCTTGTCATTGTGATAGTCCCTTGACTGCTCTGTGTGTTTGCTGGATTTTCTATCTATAAAAATAAAATTCTGTAAATTAAAAGAGTTCTTAAATGTGGCTCAGGAATTCAATTTATTGTTATCTGTTCTTTTATCCTATATGACCTAAAATAATAAAAAGTATCGGAGAGTGAATAGGGATAAGAACAAAGCCAGAGAACTAACAAGTGAGTACTGTGCTCTTTATTATTATACAGGTTCAGTGCAAAATGTATTACTAATAATTCTAGAACTGAGGTGTTTATTTGTATATATAGAGACTCATATATGTAAGTATGTACATTGACTATAAGGTAGAATTTAATTAAAATAATTTAATTATCTACTCTTTTATTTTTGTAATATAGAACTCTTAGCTTTTCTCCTCCACTGAATTCTTGACCAGTTGAAGTGATCTTCAAGGACAACACCATGCAGACTGTGTTGCAACAGTAGAACTACAACAGGACCTTCACACCATTACTTAACAAATTGGGGGTCAAAAAATATAATTGGATATCATTGGCATTTTGATAACAAACCCAAAGTGCAGATGAACTTGTTTTGTGTAGATATAAGCAGGAGGGGAATGAGTGTCCCACATAGAAGGGACCTAAGGAGCGACTTCTCCCCACTTGCCAACATTGACTGGAATTGACCATAAAGGAAGAGAAACATTGTAGAATTGACCCCTGGTTGCTAGATATGTCTGTCAATAAATCGTTCCTTTTGCAGTGAACTCTGATTAATTCTCAGGCAAACTTCAGAAGATTTGCTTTGTTGAATATAAAGCATGATTTATTTGCAGTGCATCTCATTGCTGCAGCTGGCCATCACCACCTGGGTGAGCATCGTTCCATTTATTCATTTCTCAATGGGAAGCACCATCACACTGCAGCTCTGAAACAGATGAAGAGGTGAGGTTGTAGCTTCTTGCAAACCTGAAGTTCAGTAGCTTTTGTTTAGCTTGGCTCTGCAGTTCTGCAAGTCAATAAGGCAACAGTCAGCCTATCTGCTGAGGAACCTCATACTCTTTGAGACTATGAAAGTGGAGTCCTCTTTTCTATTTTCACTCAATCCCAGTTCTGTATTTGTACATGTTGAATCCAGCATCTCATCACCTGGCAACGGTCCTTTCTTAGCAACAGAGGAATGAAAGGGGGGGGGGGGGCAGAGAAAACAGGATGGATGGGAGAGCTGCAGCTGAGAAAGAAAGAGAGTAGGAAGGTTTCATCACTGTGGTTCCCAAAATCATCACTGTAGTTCCCAAAATATATCTTGCCACTAAAGTTTCAGCGTTTAGGGTTCTATGCTGAGTTTGTTACAGAAATGCTAAACAATACTTAGCAGAGAAAAAAAATGTCTATACAGTCTATAAGTGTGCCTTTTTCCTTAATGCTGAAGAAATGTACCTCTGTAGTTAAGCAAGCTTCAATTCCTACATGATGAATCAACCTCTGGAATTCACCTTCTCACAATATAGCCTGTACAAAATTGGCTAAAGATATGATCAGTTGAACATGGAAAGGATATGTACCACCAGGCTAAATTCATAGCAGAAATAGGAGATAGCAGATGGGCAGTGTTCAGGTTTTGTAATAACCATTCCAGAGAATAAAACAATTGAAGCCTGTTAGAGCCAAAGCCATGACTTCAAAACAAGGCTATCAATGGTATAGATAAGAAGGGGAAATGTGGTTTCCTTCACTTTAGAACTCATTTCTGTAGTGTTCAGCAAGACAGGGGAAGAAATTATTTCTTCCCCCAGACTCTCCAGTTATTGAAACCGAATTATAGATGAAGACAAAAGTGCTCACTGGAAACTTTTCGGAGGGTGACATTTAACAAATATAGAGAGAGGAGCTATGTCCCGAGACGAAATGATTTCACCAAAGCACAGCCTGATCTGAAAAATGCAGTTTGAATCAGAATAATGACAAAGTAAGAGACAGCATCACATCCCCTGCTGAATTTCAGTGTAGGTGGAGGACATTGCCCAGTGGGAATACAAAATTCTGCCAGAATGACTTGTGGTAACAATTTGATAAGAGATGGAAAGATCTAAATTAAACATGTTTGCTGTTTCATTTGGGGAGCCAAAGCTATAGCCTGGGGAAGCAAAAGATTCTTATCACTCTGTCCCAGATTCTGTATGTACTCCAGATTACTATTGAAGATGATATGGGATTTGAGCTGTTCTTTCTTCCTTGACTTCCCAACTGTGAAAAACTTGACAACTAGTAGATGCTCCTGGGACCATTGCAGCTGCAGTTCCTATAGGACTTTGGGCAATGAATCACAGTTATTTATTTGGCATGGGGAAGGAGGGATGCCACTTTCCCCATTATCAGATCCTCAGTGAAGGCCAGGAATCAAATTCTACAAGAACTATTGGAACTCTGTTTTATTGTTATTGTGTATCATAACAGAATCTTTAAAGCCTGCCAGAGTTGCCGTCTGCCTTGTCTTATATCAAACAAAATAAAGACAAGGTTATCTTGGCTCTCTTTCTCACCCTTGTTCTTTCCCACGATTGTTTACTTAATGATTCTTGCACTCCTTCTTCAAGGTTATCACCCTACTTTTCTTAGGCTGACCATATTTGATAGCCAAAAAAGAGGACGGGAGGGCGTTGGGGGGGTATCGGCATCGGCGGGGGCGGGGTGTCGGTGTTGGCGGGGGGGCGGGGCATTGGCATTGTTGTGCGGGGGGGCATCAGCGTCAGGGGGGCGGGGGGCGTTGGCGTCGGCATTGGGGGGCGGAGGGGCGGCGGTGGCAGGGAGTGGGGGGGGCGGCAGCAGTGTCGGGGGGCGGCAGCGGCATCGGGGGGCGGAGGCAGTGGGGGGGGCTTCCATTCACTGGAAATCGACCGCAAATCCAGACTCGGCTGAGAAGCAAGAAGCTTGTTCCAGAACCTCTTGCTGGAGCCTCTCGCTTTTCTCCATTTGCCCGTACATGACATCGCCACTTTTACGTCCAGTCTGGGGCGTCCGGGTAAATTTATAAAATTTATAAAACCTGCCCGGACGCCCCGGACAGGACATAAAAAGAGGACATGTCCGGGCAAAAGAGGACAGTTGGTCACCCTAACTTTTCTGCACCCATTTCATTTGTTCTGTGGAGTCATTGAGTGCTTTGGAGTTGACTGTAGTTATTACATGTTGGCCAATCAAACAGCTACTTCTGGGTACTGCTGACCATGAGGTCAGAATTGGACTCCTTGATCATTTTCTGCCAGCACTACACATTCTCTTGCAACATTAGTGGGGGGGGGGAAGCTTGCTTGGAATTGATTGTTCCTTCCTTAGCCTTCCTCCATGCTGTGACCTATCAACTAGATTGGAGTAGCCTTATTATTTTGGCAGAATAGGGATCTACAATGGACAACAAAATGTATGTTGGCATACTTTTCTGTTGCCTCAAGGATTATAGTTTTAGCACTTTAAGACAATTATCTGAAAGAATCCTATGAATATGTTTGCTGGCCTTATGAGTTTGTCATAAGCATTATCAGCATTAGATACTACCATACAATAAGATACTACCAATCTTGGTATTATAAAATGAAAGCCCATTTGCCACATCCCTCGACGGAGATTGATTAAAGACAAAATTATGTTTGTACTTTGTTATGAAACCTAGACTCAAACTACAGGTATCATAATTTTTTCTTGTGATATTTTGATTTTGATGATATTGATCATAATATAGTGCAACTCATATATGCTCTGCAGTGCATGTGTTTTATGTTTGACAGAGATTTTATTTAAAGGCGGAACAAGGCTGTCTCATATACATACCACATTTTGTACCATAGATGGAAACAGCCACAGCAACAACAACAATAATTTCTAAAATTTGAAAAGCCATTTTTCATCAAACATAGCCACATGTTTTCTTAAAGTATCTTATTATGTATACATTTTCAGTTATCATATATTGTGTGCTGTTTGTAAGGTTCATGTGATATATATGAGCCCAAAAATCAGCTTATTTTTTCAAATTAAAGAAATGCATGCATTTCTACCTACTGAGGTATTAAAACAAAAACCACATAAAAAGGCATTGTTTGGGAGTAATTTAACTGTAATTTAAATGTAAGAGCAAGTCTTCCCCTTCTCTTCACCAATGAAACATAAAATGGTTCCCAAGATATATTAAAAAACACATCTGGAGTAGCTGAAAGAATATCGGGTATCTCACATGGTACAATGTTCTGCTTTGGAGTTCATTTATGGCATGGCTGATAACAATCTAATAAGTTTGCATCAGAAGAGCAGCAGCTACATGTGCTGCTAGAATGGAAATTAAAAGACTTATTAATCCTTTATGCTTCAGGTTATAAGATGATAGCCTTCTGCAGTAGAGAGAAATCAGTTCAATGTGCACAGCTTGAGGGCTCTACAATTAGAGGATAAGCAGAGCTTTATGTCTTCCTTCGAACCATAAGAAATTGTCTACGATTAGGGCCAGAGAGCAAGGCTCAAAAACAAAATTGGCTATTGATCCACTCTACTACATCCAGGCCATTGTGAAAGAGGAGTATCCCAGTTTACAAGGCTTAAGAGGCCTTGTGACTTTATTCTAGCATGAATCTTGTCAACAACATTGTTATTGTGATCTCACCCTAATAAATTGAAGCAATAATGAGATGTAATTACAGTTATGATTATTGCTTTATAATTAGAACGTTTGTTATAAAATGGCAGTGGGGACTGCTGCTAATAGTGTTGGTAGTGGATTAATTCCCAGAGTCTTTCTATTTCAGACTGAAAATAAGTTGAAGCACAAATATGGGATGCAAAAGAAGCTACAATATTTCCTCTTCTTTGGACTTTTGGAATTCTGATCCGGACTGGTTTCCATAAGTTTATACCAGCCATAATTCAAGAAACTGCTATCACATACGTCACCCTTCTCTCTCTGGATTAAAAAAAAAAAATGTCTATATTTGCTTGCTGATTTAGCATGACAGCATACAAGACATTTTACTCAGTATAATAATAAAATAACCTAAAATAACAGAATGAAAGAAGAGGGGAAGAGAAAAAAACAGGGCAGAAGAAATTTCCATAAAAGAAAAAAGCATCTAAGAAGGCAGAATATTTCCTTCACTCACAAAGAGAGAACTCAACGAAATTTAATTATGTTTTGAAATGCTTTAAACATTAGAGCTATTGGAAGCAGAAGTGATTAAGAGAACTATAAACTAGTCGCAATATTGCTTCACATGCGTAGCATTTCTATATCAGAAAATGGTACAACCTAATCACTCTCAGATTTTCTTGGATTTAGAAGACATTTCAAAGACAAAAAGTACTGGGTCTTTGAAGCTCACTTGTCACCAATACAGCAATCTCAGGAGAGAGATGAAGAAACTCCACTAGTCAATACCAATTCTTCAAATTGTCATTACTACCGGTAGCAGCATACAAAAAAAATGTCCTGCACCACCAAGCCTAGGAGCCATGAAAGACATTATAATTCCAACCATGCTAGTGGGCATATCTGTTTAAAGGAATAAAGTCCTTCTTCCAAGTGAATTGATTTCAAACAAATAAATGGAAGCTTCACTTCCTGGCATGGCTTTTTGGACATTTCTTAGTGAAAAAAATGGAAATCACATACAGATAGTTCTTGACTTACAATCACAATTGAGCCCAACATGATCCTGGGATACTGTAATGGTCATAAGTATGAACCAATTGCCAAGCTTCTGAATTTTGATCATGTGACCATGAGGATGCCACAATGGTTGTAAGTGTGAAAAACAGTCATAAGTCACTTTTTTCAGTGGCAATGGAGCTTTTATTGGTCATTAAATGAATTGTTTTAAGTCATTTTTGAAATTAAATGAATTAATTTAAGTCATTGTTTTAAGGACCACCTGTATGCACTTTTGCTATGTGTAGCCACCAAGAATGC
Source organism: Myanophis thanlyinensis (assembly GCA_017656035.1). Taxonomy (NCBI): domain Eukaryota; kingdom Metazoa; phylum Chordata; class Lepidosauria; order Squamata; family Homalopsidae; genus Myanophis; species Myanophis thanlyinensis. The sequence continues at coordinate 317 of JAEANM010018823.1, read as the reverse complement.
TGTGTGAGTTTTGGAGGCCTAACTAAATTTACTTTGTTGATTTGATTTTTATGCTGCCCAACTCCAATCCCCTCTAGTCCTTAATGCTTGTTTCCATTTTTCTTTCAATTAATCACAGGTGAATCTGGTAGGGTGGACAGGCTTTATTGTTCTGAAGACAATGAGATGAATTTGAACCTTCCCTCCACATGGAAGGAAAAACAATTTGCTTTGTTTTGATGGCTGAAGGCCAGAGGTGTTCGGCCGCGCGGGCAATTATGGGAGCTTCTCGGAGCTCCCATGTTACACCTTTCCTGCGCGAGCTGCACTGGCTTCCT
>JAEANM010018822.1:0-12534 GCA_017656035.1 Myanophis thanlyinensis | reverse complement strand
AGGAATTCCTTCCTTCTGATGTTTTTGGGGAGCAGTTGCAGACTTTGCTGGCTTTGCTGGCAAGGGTGGGGAGGAGGTGGGGGGAGGTGGCAAACTTCGGCTGCCTCTCTGGAATTCCTCCCCCCTGACTTCCTGACTGCCTCGTGACAGTTATTCCACTTGCCTTTTCTGATGATTTCCTCTGGCCAGCTCAGATCCGGATTTGTTACTGGATGTTGACTGTTCGCCATGATGTTGGCAATATCCAGGAGGGTTTTTCTGTGATATCTGATGTGAAGGTATGGGGGATGGAGGGCAATTGCAACGGCTGCCTGACTCACCGGCGCCATCTTCAATTTTCATAACTTCATCTTCATAACTTCAGACATATACACATAGAATTTTTGTTATGAAGTATGTAGCCCCTAAACCATTTGGATTTGTAAATATGTTTTATATTGGAAGTAGACTTATAACGACTAAAGTTATATAAATGGTTACTCTAGAGCAGTTACCAAAGTTTGTCTTTTCCCAAAGAGAGATCTTTGATCTGGCATGAATGAAACCGCCACACATAGTTTTTTAAAACAATAATGTTTTTTCCTAGGCACTTCTCTGGGATCTTCAAAGTACCATTTTAGAGTCAAATCTAAAAGAATGCAAAAGCCTAAGACTGATTCTAAAGTATACCTGAATATACTTTGGATGAAATTTTTACCATTTATAATAAAAAAAAACCTCAGGCATGTTTATTATAAAGATATAAACTCTATATTTTTTAAATAGGGTACTGATAAATCCTAGTCAATGCTGAATTTTCAATAGGAATATATAGTGTTAAGGCAAAAAGAATATATTTATTACATTTTCCTGGTTCCAGTTGTTTCTGTCTATTAGCAACGAATACTATAAAGATAATGCAATAAATTGAAAAAATAATTTCACTGCCTCACTTCAAGGTGTAGCATTCTTTGTATCTGTGTTTAGTTCCTGGTACGGTTGCTATGAAACCTATAGGAAACTACCATTTTTAGTAGGAAGTAGGGAGGATTATAACAATTTAAAGTTTAAATTTAAAAAAAAAATCTGCTTTAAATGGACAACAATTTTAAGTGTTCAAATTTTATTATGAGAGACATTCAAAGAAAGAGGATTATAATTTGGTGCTATTTATATTATATGGATAACCTCTAGTACTGAATAAATATTCTTATAATCTTCCTCCTCCCCTTTTGTTCTGTATTTTGCCCCATCTTTCATGATGATCATAGCATACAGGTTACCCAGCCATACCAGTTGAAGAATGTTAAACAAGAAGATTGATTTCTTTTATATGGCAATCTCATTTGGTTTGTACTGCAGATATTGGAATGTTTACCTGTTTCCAAGCATTATTTTACAAGATCTTACTTAATGATGATTTTTAGCAATGTCACTGAAAGAATTCATATATGAAGATGAAAGCTTTGAATCCAGTTGTAATAATGAATGTAAGTAAACATAGAAGTTATGAGAATCTTGATTTCTTGGAAGAAGGTATTTTTTCTTGTCTATTATTTTCTAAGAATGTATAAAAATTAGTTGTGTGGTAGCAACACACGATTGAAAGTTTAAGGTTAGGGTTTTAATGCTTTTACATAGTAAATTTGAATAATATTTTCAGGTTTCTTTATTTGGTAACTTATTTTTGAAAGTTCATTCTATCAGTGAAATACTGTTTACTTCTCTTGCAATACAGGATTAATGTCAGATGTAAGAAAAATATTTATGATTTATATAGATATGTTTAGTGTTAATAAGAAAAAATCTCAAAAAGGACCAAAACCATTGTAATAACAGCTGCTGTATCTTTGTAGTTTCTTGAACTTGGGATGCAGAAGAAAAAAGAGAAGGGACTATAGAAACATAACAGAAAGCTCTTTTTTCTTTGAAATGGTGCAAAATGAGATGAAACCTACACTCTTCTTAAAATACACTTTTTAGTAAACTCTAATCATTTTATTGTTGTTGCTTTTCAGCAAAGATACAACAAAGATATGACATGCTCAGTGATATTCCCATAGCAAAGTTGTTCGAAATTGCCCTCAGATCTTTCTAGAGAGCTATTCTTGAAAGGTTTTTGCCTGTATGCCTACATAATTAACACTGCAAAAGAAGATAATTAAATTCTGTAATGTATAACTGTTTAGACAAATAACCATTCTGTGGCAGAATTGTTTCTCCAGCTAAAACAAAATGAGAACTGCAAAATTTAACTAATTAAGGAACATTAAAAAAAGTTTCTAAAGAACTGTAATTGTTTTGTAATAGCATGTGGCATTTTTTAAAAAAAGTTACTCATAGTTAATTACTGTTGTTCAAAATCAATAACTGATAAATAAAAATATTTTTTCTGAATCCTTTCCCCCCCAGTAAATAGTTATTTGCAGTTTTTGGTTTGTCTTTCTTGTATCTAGTAAATCCGGTCCCTTTCTAATATGTATTAATTCCAACTGATGATTGAGATGAGTGTTATCTTCCTTGCATATTCTCATAAACTCTTGGCACTTCTTTATGCTTTGATTGTGCTTTCAGTTCAGTTTGGAAAGATCTGAAGAGTATGCTGCTGGAAGACTCTTGTTAAGGATATTACATTCTGTTCTTTTTCTTCTTGTTCCCCATCTTTCTTCCTATATTTCTTGTAGGATCCCCCCCCCCCATTTCTTCAGGTTAGGCTTCTCCTCACCCCCTATGATTGCTATCTCTCTAATTTGTGTGGATAGGCTGTTACTACTACTTAAAAATTGAATCTTGTTTATTATATGATTGATACTATTTGATAAAATAGAGCTTATGCTTTTGGAAAGAACTTCATGGTCTTACAGGAAAGAGAGGGCACATTTTTTTTACTACAGATTTTTTATTTTTTCTATATATTACAATATATCATTTTCTGAACAGTGTGGTACCTGGGTGTCCACCCATAATACAGGTTTTGACAATAATCATACATTTTACAGTTCTTATTCTTATACATCCCCATAATAATATTGTTAATTATTGAATATATTCTTCATTTTCCATTTAATCAATATTTCATCATATCTTGTAATTCATATCTTCATTGTCTATATATCTTATCTACCTTCCTATCACATTTAACCATTCTCTCAATTCTAATGTTAGTACTGACATTTCCAATATTCACTCTTCATTTTATCTTTTTCAGAATTTCCTCATATCGTTTAATTTCCATTTTTAGATCTATGCTTCTCTCTATTTAATTGTGTTATTTGGTTAGTTTGAGCTTTCCTTCCTTCCCTATCTTTCTCCTAAAATTAAATTGTACAGGCTCCACCCAGACCCCTGGCACACTTCCAAATATTATTCCCTGTTTCTTCATTTCCCTTTTTAGATCTATGTTTCTCTCTATTTCATTCTGTTGTTTGGTTAGTTTGAGCTTTCCTTCCTTCTCTATCTTTTCCTTAAAATTAAATTCTACAGGCTCCACCCAGACCCCTGGCACACTTCCAAATATTATTCCCTGTTTCTTCATTTCCCTTTTAAATTCTATTTTCAAACTCTCACCCTGCATTATTTTCACATTTTTTCTTTTTCTCAGTATCAAGTCCTCCATATCCTTTGAGTTTTCTGAGTTGGTTGCTCTATGTTTCCCTCTTTTGCCTTGAATCTGTGACAGACAGATCTAACATATAAACTGAAGTTTATAATGGTTGATACAAGAACTTTGCTGGGCCTAAATGGCTCATGCACCTTATAATCCTGCCCATCTTCCTTGTTGGAATGGCTGTTGGTATTGCCAGAGCAAGTAACCATGTTACATTCCTAGAAAAAAAATCAGTAAACAATAGTTACAAATAGTTCTCAATTTACAACTGATTTCTTAATGAATGTTTAAAGTTACAACAGACTAGAGATTCTTATGACCCATCTTTGGACTTTTGAGTATTTGGAACTAACTCACATTTATGGACATTTGCAGCATTTTGCAGTCACATGACAGCAATTTGTGGAGTGGTGGGGTCTTGCCACTTTCATCATTTACTTCTGGTTTTCAGTAAAAATGCCTGTTGGGGAACGCAGCTTCATTTAACAATTGCTTTGTTCACTTAATGTTTATGGTGTTTGCTTAATGACCATCATAAAAAATGGCCATACATTTGGATTGGTCATGTGATCAAACTTATGATTGCAATGAGTTATTACTGTAATTCTGGGCTCAGTTATGGTTATAAGCCAAATGCTACCTATGTTGGCTATAAATTAATTGGCTATTAAATGCTACAGATCATTTAAGCTAAATCAGTAAAACATTTAAGTACCTTAAGCAAAAATCAAAGTAAAAACGAGATCACTCTGAAATCATGGTAACAGATATTAGTCAACAATTACAGGTAGTTCTCAACTTACAACCACTTGCTTAGCAGCTATTTGAAGTTACCTGAGAACTAAAAAAAAATTACTTCCAACCTGTCTGTGCCTGTGCAAACTGTCACAGTATTACCCATGGTCATGTGATCAAAATTTAGCAACTGGCATGTATTTACAATGGATATACTGTAGTATCCCAGGATCATGTAATTGCCATTGGTGACCTGACAAACCAACTGTCAAGATCAAAAGGGACACTTGTATATAGGGGGGTGTTCCATTATATTATGCAGGCCATTTTTTACAGTAAAATTTAGGAGCATGTAGATCTTGACACATTTACACATTTTCATTGCAAGGTCGCTGAGAGGGCGAAGGGGGAGTTAGAAGCGGCAACTTCTTATCTTGTTTTCATTCTTTTTAAGTTTAGTTCTCATGAGAATCTTTCTTGGTGTTTTGCACCTGGCATGGGAAGTGTCTTCAGAAGTCGTTGGACTCCTTTTTGAAATGGTTAGACAGTAATTAACATGTGATCATCACGAGGGTGGAAGTTTTACTTGGGTGAGGAAATCCCAGAAGCTTTAGATTCAGGATTTCAACAGATCGTACCAGAACAATGTCTTCAATAAAATCTTATTCTTTGAACTTTGCTTCTTTGGAATGCTGATTGCGTTGGTGATGTTGTGTGGAACCCTGACATTATCCCAAATCTCCCTAAGAAGAAAAATCCACCGATGTTGGCAGCCAGTGTCTTGAGCCCCAGCGCTCTCCCATAGCCTCAGGTTGTGAAAGAGCTCAAGGAAGATGGAAAAGTAAACCACCGCTGCCATGGGTTCACCTACAGGAGCAGTGGCGGCGGCCCTCGACAAGTCTGCCAGCCTGATGGAAATGACGTTGACCACCATCGTGGAGGCCTCAAGCACAGAGCCTGAAATCCTACAAGGAGCCCGACCTGGAAATCCGGAAAGGGAAATTGGTTTGGTCGAGCACTCCGGGAGAAGTACCTCGACCAGCTCCAGAGGTGGCTCCCCAGGGACCGCTAGGTGCCCCAGAGCCCGGAATCTGCCCGTTGCCTCAACCGCTGGCATGTGCCTGGAGGGAGAGATCGAGCTTTGAAGCAGTGGAGATGAGAAGCCGAGTCATCCCACCCTCCACTCAAGCCATCTCCATAGGGAGCTGCAGGAGCAACTGGAGCACATATATGTGGGGAGCGTGTCCCGTTTCCAGGCCGTGCCGCCAGCTGAATAGGCACTTCAACCTCCAAAATTCTCCTTCGCCCCACAGATCGATGGGGAGGCAGCAGTCGGAGCAGCGCAACGCTGGCCTGGGCCAGGCTTGTGCCTGCATTTCGATGAGTATGGCCATCGTTACGCCACTGAACGAGAGATGACAATTGCTATCACCCGGGCGATGAAGGAAGGGGAAACCGCGGAATGGGTGGCTGAGATGAACCAGCAACAAGCCCCTGAGCTGGACAACTTTGATGACTTCGTGCAAGTGGTGCCTGAGCGTTTTGAGGACACCACACAATGGGAAGAAGCTGAAGCTGAAATCAAAGAGATTAAACAAAAGGACAGACACCCAAAGGACTACATTTGGGAATTCTGCAGGGTGGCTGGAAAACTCCGAGACTGGCCTGATCCTCTACTGATTCATTATTACAAGGAGGGGCGAGACCTCCTTGTAATAATGAATAATGACCCAGAGCTCCATCAGGCGTGCGGGATTCAAGGAGCTCCTGAGAGGATCCATGACTGGTATCACCTAACAGTGGCGATGCACCTTGAGCTCTACCCTTACTGGAAGGCCCCAATGGCGAAGCCAGCGCGAAAAACCCCAGCCTGATGACCAGCAGCCACAACCCCCTGCCCGACTTCTGGAGCCAGCGCACGACAGGTGATGTGCTTCAGATGTGGCCAGATGGGCCACTGGGCCTCCAAATGCCTCGCGCCAGCGCCGGTCCCACTCGCAAAGCAAGAGGCCGCTACAAAGCCGAAGAAAGCTCCAGCAAGGAAGCCCAAAGACAGGGGAAAGTTCATGAAACAAGCCTTGGAACCTCCGGCCAAGGACGCGGAGCCGTTGACCCTGCCAGAAAGCCCTGAGCCAAGCGACGACAACGAGAGCGACAACCCAATGGTGAGTGTGGATGTCCCTCCTTTCCTACTTGAGGCCAGGTTAGCCATCCCCAGCTCAGGGTAGCATAAGAGCCTAGATGCCCTGTTAGATACAGGTTGCACGAGATGTCTGGTAAGCCAATCAATAGTGAAGGAACTAGGCATTCGCACCCAGCCCCTCCCTCATCCAATACGTTTTGAACAAGCAGATGGGAGTTTAATGGGGGGTTCACCAGCCACCTTGATGACTGAACCCCTCCATTTAGAGTTGAGCGACCACTGGGAGATGATCCGCTTAGTGGTGGACCCCAAAATGACCGATCCCCTAATGTTGGGACTCTCCTGTCTGGACAAATGGGGCCCCAACATTTTGTGGGAAAAAGGCTTCCGAAAACTAAAAATACCTCCAGGCCCCAATTCGCGGCCGGCAAATAGCCTCCCCAACCTCCAATATCCACAACATCCGATGGAGAAGGGGGGCAATGCAGCAGCCACCCGTGAGGCCACCCCCGACCTAGCGGGGGTGCCGCCGGAATATCGGGATCTGGCAGAAGTGTTTAGCAAGGAGGAGTGCAATGTACTCGCTCCTCACCGCCCCACATGGTGATGTTGTGTGGAATCCTGACACCAACTTCCAACAAGTAAAATCATTGGGGGATGCTGGATAATGTCTACATGGTTCATTTAACAATCATAGCAAAAAAAGACAATTTAATTGCTCAGCAGTGAAAATTCTGGTCTCATTTGTGGTTGTAAGCTGAGAACTATCTATAAAGTCCTCATTGCATACACATTAAAACCCTGATGTAAGAACTCAGTGAACTCATAAGAGTCTGCTTTTCATAATTTTATGGCTTATAATATATGTTTTAATGAGTATACATTAATAGGTAAGAGGTTTTTTTTCCAAAAATATGTTGAAGTAAACATGTGTACAGGTAATCCTTGACTTAACAGTTCGTTTGAAATTACAGCAACACTGAAAAAAGTGACATGACTATTTTTCACATTTATGACCATTGCAGCATCCCCATGGTCATGTGATTTACATTTAGATGCTTGACAAAAGGTTCATATTTATGATAGTTGCAGTGTCCTGGAGTCATGTGATTACCTTTTATGATTTTCTGATGAGAAAAATCAATGAGGAAGTCAGATTCACAACAACTGTGTTATTAATTTAGCAACTGCAGTGATTCGCTTAATAAAAATGGCAAGAAAAGTCATAAAATGGGGCAAAACTCACTTAACAAATTTCTCATTTATCAACATAAACTTTGGGCTCAATTGTGGTCGTAAGTCAAAGACTTTCATCATCTACTTAATCTCTCCAAACCCAAATTAGTATCCTTTCAACTACCTCAAGCATGACTTCTTTCCCACATAAGTATTGTTTTTCTAATAACTCAGAGTCCAGACATCATTTCTTGCTGCCTGTTCTCTAAATACTTGTTTTTATACAAAATCTTAGACCAAAGAGAAAAATAATAGTTCTGTTAAAGGAGCAGTGCAAGAGAAACAAATAGCAGAAATATGTTCTTAACTATTTCTACATGCAGTGCATTCAGAAAATATTCAGACCCCCTTCATTTTTGTCGTGCTGCAGTCGATTCTACAGTGTTGAAATTCAAGTTTTCTCATTAATCTACATTCAGTGTTCTATAATGACAAAGTGAAAACAGAATTTTAGAAAGTTCTGTAAATTTATTAAAATGAAAAAAAACCCTGAAATATCACATTGACATAAGTATTCAGACCCTTTGCAACAACAGGTAAAATTTAGCGCTAGTACTTCCCATTTCTCTTGATCATTGCTGACAAGTTTCTACACCTTGAATGGAATTAACCTGTAGTAAATTAGATTAATTGGACATGATTTGGAAAGGTAGGCACCTTTATAGAGTAAAAGCCATGAGATCAAAGAATGTCTGCAGAACTCAGAGACAAGATTATTGCAAGGCATAGATCTGGGGAAGGCTATATTAAAATTTCTGCTACACTGAAGGTTCCTAAAAACAATTTCCATAATTTTCAAATGGAAGAAGTTTGGTGCAACCAGGTCTCTTCCAAGAGCTGGTAGCTGGGTCAAACAGAGCAATCAGGGAGAACGTCCTTAAGAGATGTGACTAAGAACCCAATGGTCACTCTGACTGAGCTCCAGAGATCCTGTGCAGAGAGTTCCAGAAGGACAACCATCACTGCAATTGTCCACCAACCTAGGCTTTATGGAAGAATAGCTAGATGGAAGCCCCTCCTTAATGCAAAACACACGAAAACCCGCTTAGAGTTTGTTCCTCACAATCTGAGAATCTTCAGGTGCTTTTCTGCAAACTCCAAGTGGAGTTTGCAGGTGTTTTGCACTGAGGAGAGGCTTCCATCTAGCCACTCGTCTGTAAAGCCCAGATTGATGGACAGCAAAAGATTGATCCTGGGAACTGGAAGAGAAAGCATTTTGCTGATTGAATGCTTGCTGTGGGTTCATGATCACTGTGCCATGTGCTCCTGGGGTAGATTTGTGAGCCATGTATAGGAAGCATTTCCTGAAGAAACTGAATTACCTAGGATAGGATGCTGGCCCCAAGTCTGAAAAGGAGACAGGAGAGGCAGCAAGGCACTTCTGCTTTGGTCACATCACTTGGTACAAAAGGTGAAAGATCAGTGTGAGGGATAGCTGGGTGAACAATTGCTTGCTGGCACAGGCTGGGGTGGCTGTGGCTTTCTGCAACATAGAAAACAGCCCCAGTATTATGCACTTCTGATGCTGCTTGCTGCCTCACAAGGCAGAGTGCAGAATAGCTAAAAGGCAGAGGTGGCAAGATGGGGGAAATGGAGGCAAACCCTTATTAGAGCAGGGTGGGGGAAACCAAAACCAGCATGGCTTGAATAGGGGTGTATATTTGCTTAAGCACTCACAATTCTTGGTAAATTACTGCAATGGGGAGGACTGAGAATCATAGTATGTTGATGAAGTCATGTGACTCTCGCTTTATAACCTTATCAATGTCCCTATTATGGTTGCAAGTCAAGCACTACCTATACAGATTGAATAGTCTCAAATATTTTCCTTATTTAGCATAATGATTATTCTAGTGTTTAGAAAGACACTGCTTCAGATGCAGTGACAACACAGATTGCACGAACAGCAAATACTTATTCCCCAATCCCCCTTCTAATTATTACCACTAAAGTTTGTCTTGTTCTCTGATATTTCCTAAACAAGTTGACTAACATGCCAGATAACGTTTAAAATAGCTGTATGCAGCTGCTCCCTCATGTTTTACTGATCTTTTAAATTCTTTTTAATGTGAAGTCAAATAGCTTTGTTTAAAAAAGTAACCTAATCATTTTGTTTCCAACCCTTATAAGTCTTTTAGTTAGGTATCTGAGAATGTGAAATGTGATATCTAATTTTGTCTCCTCCCTGTACACAAACTGTGGACACACTCAGTCAATAAAACTTTACTGGCAACATTCTTTTAAGATAAGGCAGCAAGCAAAACTAGCTACAGTCTACAAATAGCAATTGTTCTCTGTTCGTGGTGAGCCTTTATAAGTTATATAATTACTTTGAATAAGAAGGTGGTGTTTCCTTGGAATTAATTCAGTCATCCATTTATCTGCATTGTGATTCTGATGCATATGTTTATATGCTTAATATGATGGGATTAGAGCCCAAAATTTACTGAAGTACTAGTAAAAATGCTTAATGGTGGTGAATATTCTTTAAGATGACAGAAAAAGTTCAGTTCATATGTTTTGTATATGTAATATGCAGACTAATTTATACGTAAACTAAACATTTTTCTCTCAAGAGGATAGCCCTTAAGAATAATAGTTTTATAGTATTAGAAAAATTAATTTAATAAGTAATATTTACATAAAAATCAGGTTAGGGAAACCAGTTTTATTTGGCAGCATATACTTTGATTAGTTTGCTTCTTCATAATGGCATTTTACTGTTGCCAAATGCCTTTTAGGAAGGCATTTAAGACTGCTATAAAGTCTTCTATTTAGAAAGAAATTACAGAATTTTAGAATTCACACTGAATGTATCTTTTACAGAATTTTCATTAACAGAAAATAGAATCAAGAGGAGTGAGCAAAGGGCTAGATAACTAAGCCTTGATATAATATTTGAACTATTACAAAATACAAGTATTGCATGATGGATATGCACTCTTGAGTCTAGTAGAACTCAAATCTAGCAAAACCAGAAACTTGGAATTAAATAATATGCATGATTATATAAATGTATGAGAGAGTGGAGTTTCAAAATGAAAATTAGTAGAAGTTGAAATTTGCATTTGTTTCTGTATGAGATGCTGGATAAGTAACAAACACTACTGGATGTGTTATGGAGATGATCTTTAGGACTTCTAATATGTCAGTTGATCTTAGGTAGACCAGAGTCATAAATCAATTCTATAGGAAGACTAAAATTACTTTTATTCTGTTTGGTTATAATAACAGTTTGGTTGTTCTGTACCTCCTCCTTTTCCTTAAACATCAGATAATTTGGGAAAGTATCTATTTGAATTGTTTCTAGTTTCTTGGTTCTTGTTCTTGTTCTAGACTTCAAAATGTTTCAGCAGTCTTTGCCTAAGAAATGGCTTCTGCATATTTTGAAGTTCATTTTTTTTATGTCTGTAAATCCAGCATCCTTTATGTTGCTTTACTGATAACAAAGTGGTGTTTAATCTAGTGCAAGTTGAGGCCTACATAACAAACAGAGATAATTTTGAAGATACCAATTTCACGCATGTTTGTTCTGGAATGGAGATAATGGCATAAAATTTAAATATTAAAAACATGCATGTATTTGTAATCTGTTTATTACATTTTCTGAGCTTTAACTCTCAATTACATATTTTTACATTTTAACATCATTGTTTTGTATAACATTTGTATATTCTCAATTCAGTTACATTTCTTTGTCTCTTAAAATAACAATATATTATCTTAGAAATGACAATGCAACTAATCTCTAAATTTGTTTTCTAATCAATTGTACCATCTATTCCACACCAGGTAATACTCTGATTCTTTTTTATCTTTTAACTCCATGGTTAGTCTATTCATTTCAGCACAATCAAGCACTTTTTAAATCACTAGTTCATCCATAGGTATATAATTTTGCTTCCAATTTTGAGCAAATGCCAGTCTAGCTGCAGTCAATATGTGTAATATAAGATAGAATGTCTCTTTATTGTAATTCCCTCTTTTTATTCCCAGTAAAAAGAGTTCGGGTTTAAATTCAATTTGTTGGTTTGTTATTTCCTCCAAACAATTTTTAATTTTGAGCCAATATTTCTTTGCTTCTTTGCACGACCACCACATATGGAAATATGTGCCTTGATTGTATTTACACTTCCAGCACTTTGCCTATCTATTGGGAGACATTTTTGCCAATCGAGATGTCGTTAAGTGCCAGCAATAAAACATTTTGTATAGATTTTCCTTATATGTTGCCGACATTGTTAATTTGTAATTTTTTCCCATAAGTTTTCCCAATCCTCTAATTGTATATTGTATCCAAAATTTTTTGCCCAAACTATCGTCTCCTTTACCATTTCTTCCATTTTAAATCTCAATAAATAGCTATATATTTTTGTAATCATTTTTTCTTCCATACCCTGTATTATTTTATCTAATTCATTCTGCTCCTTGTAGAAGTTGTATTTTTCCAAATCCTTTTTACATCTTGTTTGAATTTGGATATTTGGCCACCAATTTATATCAATCCCTTAATGTTTTAATTCCTGATTTGTTTTTAATCTCCCTGTCCAGTAGGTCTTTATATTTCACAGTTTTTTCTATATATAACATGTTTGGGTAAGTCATCCCCTCCATGGTTGATAGCTAAGATGGTACCTTAATGTAATTATTTTTCTTAATGTTCTCCCAAATCTGTGAGAGGGCTCCTCTTATTTGGTGTCTCTGGAAGTAATTGTGCTTTTTCCCTTTCCCTTCCCAGAGATAATGATATAAAATTTAAATTCAAATTCAGATTTTATTGGTCACATGCACAGTCATACATGGTACAATATGCAGTGAAATGCTTACGCAACCA
>JAEANM010018821.1:0-12534 GCA_017656035.1 Myanophis thanlyinensis | reverse complement strand
TCACAGAATCAAACTCAACCCAAGTTGTCTCTGCCAAGACCGAACCCCCCCCCCCATCTGAAGTCGCCCAGTCTAAGTCCAGCCCGTTCCGGATCTGAGCGATTTTATCGTTATAAAGGCACTGAAAAAAGTGACTTATGACTGTTTTTCACACTTATGATTATTACAGCATACCCATGGTCAAATGATTTATATTTGGATGCTTGACAACTGACTTACATTTATTACGGTTGCAATGTCCTAGGGTCATGTGATAATCTTTTGCAACCCTCTGACAAGCAAAATCAATGGGAAAGCCAGATTCACTTAACAACGGTGTTACTAATTTAACGACTGCAGTGATTCAAAATGTGACATGGGAAGTTGTAAAATGAGGCAAGACTCACTTAACAAATTTCTCACTTAGCAACTGAAATTTTGTGCTTAATTGTGGTTGTAAGTTGAGAATTACTTGTAATCTTTTTCAATTGTAAGATATGACAAATACAGGGATAAGTAAATAGTAAGATTTCGTGAAAAGCAATTGAATGAAGCCAGAGGCAGGGGCAAGTCATAAGACCCTGTGCAAAAAAAATGGCCTTATTTATTTGGTAATAGAGCTGAATTTTAAAAGAGCTCCTTAATGTGCAAAAATAAAACCAACATTCTAACCTGGACCCCAATACATAAAAAACAATTATTATTTTATAATATTATTTTATAAAATGAAGTCATAAAACATTCAGTTATTTCTAGAAACAGACTTAAGTTGTCATACATCTGCTGGGAGGGTGGCACAAACATAGCAGGGCCAGAAATATCTCACTTCTAAAGAGGTTAGAACAGAGGAGATGTGAAGGTCAAAAGGTAACAGAAAGTGAGCTACTGCTTTAAATAAAAGTGCTATGTGGCCTTCCATTGCTCTTTTCCGAAAGACTGAAAACTATACCGGAACACACAATGTCCAAAACATGCTTAATCTTGTTTTTAGTTCCACAAGGAATATTTCTTGATTAAAATCTATGATACAACTAAACAGTGCTTCCATCTCATTAACAGAGTACAAAAAATTTATATTTTTAAGTAAGATACAATATATTTTTCCTAGTTATATAGTATATGCCACATCTAAATCTACTAAGCATGACTGTATTTTTTTTCTACCTTCTTCCACAAAGATAATATATTAATTATCCACCTTTGAGGATAATTCATTTTTGCTTTATTTCTCAAACCATAGTTAAAAAACATTAATGAATTAAATTAATAGTAATCCAGGGAAAAAGCTGGAGACAGGAGCATAGGATCCCCTTTAAAGTAAAAATTCATATATGTCATTTAGGAATGTTTTTTAAAAGTTGGGATTAACATAGACAGTTGCTAGTTTTTCATATTATAGTTAGCCATGCTATCTGAAATCAATAAAGTACAGCATCCTGCAACAAACAATATGCTAAACTTAACCCATGGTTTACAAACTGCAATGGCTAGAATTATAGAACATCCTATATCTAAAGAAAATAAAGGTGGCATATAAATTTCAGTTCAGCAATCTGACTGGATCTATGGCTACTGATGCATAGTCCCTGGAAAAGATTTCCGGAACTTTCATTTTCTAGATATAGTTTTGTTCTGTTCCACAACAACTTTAATCTCCCTGTCACGGACACCCTCATATAATAATAAAGCTTATCTATGAACTGCAGATAGATTATATCCAACTCAGCACAACTCATTTGGTCAAGCACAAATAATAGGTCATTTACCAATATATTGTCCTTGAAATAGAAATTTACAAAATCCAAAATCGCTAGTGAGATGGAAGACAAGCATCTATCATTTCATTGAGCGCATGATTCTATAGTTCTAGCTAGTCTTTCTTCAAAATAATTCCAAATTAAAATCTATTTTGTGCTTTTTGGTGGGACCAGAATAAACAGTAGTTCAAATGAGGTTAGCAAGAATAGTGAGAACAACTGCTGGATTTGATTAGAACCATAGTTTCCTAATTAGAAATTACATTTTCTATTCAAAACAGATTGCATAGAATCACATACTAAACATACTCTTTATAGCTTGGACATGCTTACGATTCTTAGCAAATTATTAGACTTGCTTAATCTACTATGTATACCATACATAATTCTTAACAGACACTGTTATAAAATCTATTGGTGCTAGAGTTGATAATGAATGTATTTTATTCAGCTCTGAATTCTATAAAGAAATCAATTTATGTACATCATTTAATTATATGTAATCAATATTTGTCCTAATAAAAGGATACGAGAAGCGATCATTCCATGTTGCTCTTTCAACATAATCCAGCATAACAACAGCTTTAATAGTTGTGAGAAGCTTGTTCCATGTTTCATCAAAATCAACTACTCGTGGTTTCAAGGACATTGTGGGGAAGTAAAATGAATCTGCAAAAAAAAATAAATCCAAATTATTAATTGTATCTGCTGCAAATACAATTATATATATTTGAAATATCAATCTTATTTTTTTTTTGTTAAAATATCTATGTCAAATACATCCTATATTGCTAGAAAGGCTGGTACTTCCTCTGAACTTTACGACTGAACTCTACCATTCACTGCTCCTAAAAGTTGCAATTACTGGTGATTTATCCTTATATCCTATGATCATTATTACTGCCACCTGAATTACAAATCCTAAATCAGGGTAGAATATTTTGGATGAAACTCAAATAGATCAATTTCAACCAAAACTTTTTAGGTGAAAGTAAGTAGAAAAATAACATAGTATCAAGAAAAATAGCTTATTTCTACTATTTATTATATTTTGAAATACAATATGAAATTTGAAGAGCAGCTTGGCTATTATAAAGATTTAATTAAAGCAAATAGCTAGATTACGGCGAGTACCTCTAAATTAACTTTTCTTATGGCCAATTAAAACAAGACAAAAAGGACAAATTAGTAAACTATTTTTGGTTGACTTGTAATTGGGAGTAATGGTTCATAAGTACTGCTTGAGCACTTTTTATAAATACACTACATTACTAGAATAAGTACAAGCGATATAATATCTGCATTCATCATGGTTTTGTCAGCAAATCACTTTTTCCACCCACAATAATCTGGCTGCCCTTCTATTATTACAAACTCTAAACTCCAATTATCCTTTTTTTTGTCAGCATTGCCAAAGCAAAGTAAATATCCGTCTGGTTGATATGGCATGAGGCCATCCTCCTGGAGGAAAAAAAAAAAGCTATTAAGAGGGGTGTGAGAAATGTCTTGGAGATGTACAATTTAAATATACTCTCTAACTTTCAAGAAGGGCATTTAATCATCATTTTTCGCATCCTTTTATTCTGGATTGACAAGCAAAAAAAAAAAAAAATCCGGCATGAGTTGGGACAACCCGGAATTTGAAGGCGATTTACCTTATTCGATCTCCTAGATTAAAGGAAATAACCAGTTTTTTTGTTTTTGTTTTTTAAACACCGGATCAGCCGGTTTGCATTCGGGATCCCACAAATCTTTTTTTTCAACCCTGCCATCATCTTCTTCTCCCACCCCCCGCCGCCTCACCAGCAAACCGATGAGCACAGAAACAAAAACATTGACCGATCCTACATGTGAGTTTTCTCCCCTCATCCACTGACACGCGGGGGTCTTGGTGGGTGCCTGGCGGGGGTTTCAGGGCCTGCTCGGTGCCTATATTCCGGCACCAAACCCCCGGCAGCCTTTTTAACGTCCTGCCGGTTTCAAAGGACTAAGCCGGCACGGATGTCAGCCGATCCGTTGGAAACACGCGTCTGTCTGCGACATCTCCACAGACACAGCGAACACGCGTACTCACGCTGTAATACCGGCAGCGGGGAAAAGGTGAGAAGCCGAGCGGGGACCAGACTAAGCGGGATGAGGGGCGGCGAGGCGAGCCGTGTGCGTGCGTGGGAGAAGGGGGTCAGTGCAATGAAGGCGGAGGTACCCGGGAGAGGCAGGGAGGCACCGGTCCTCAGGGGAAGCGATGAAAGGCGATCTCGCGGAAGGCGGTGGGGGAGGGAAGGTCGGAGAAGGAAGAGCGCTCCCCACACCACCGCACACGCACAGACACCCTCGTAGCCTCTTCCCTTTTGCTGTTACCTGGCAACAGGGGAGGCCTGGGTCAGCGTCGCGTCCCCCACGCTCTCGCCGCACCGTGTGTACCTCGCGCGCAGACTGATCTCCCGGACCCTCCTCACAGGGTTGCCATTTACCCAGCCGCCACGGCTGCCCGTTGAACCCCGCCCACCGGGCTCCCATTGGCTCCAGCGCGCGCGGAGGTGGGGAGGGGAGGCGGCAGAGGGGGTGCGACTATTTTCAACGCTCTTCCTTTGGACGCCTTCCGAAGATGAAAAGCCGTCGTTTTCTTCCCCCACACCCACCCCTACCCCCAAGCCGCCGTGTGCAGACAGCGTGCCCCACCAAAAATAACCCGGCTGTTTTTCATCGCTCTTTTCACTTCTCCTCCCCTCCTAGGCTGCGGAGAGAGTTGGTTTCGCCCCATGTACGGGACACGAGAAAGGCCAAACAAGCACGCTGCTGCCGTTCCTTCACATAAATGAATAAACGCGGCTTCCTCTGGCGTAGCGGAGGGGTTGGATTGCGCAGGCGCAGTCAGAGTTTCAACCTGCGCGCCGGTGCTCTTGCTGTCACAGGTGAGTCCGGCCGGTGGGTGCGCGCCGCTTTCCGGACGGGGGAAAACACAGTGTAGTCGCCTCTTTACCTTTCTTATGAGGGAAGCCTTTTCAGAATAGGTTAAAAATCGATATATCTACGGAGGGAAACAATAGTCCGGTTATTTGCTGCTTCGCTTCCTTGATTTACTATATTTCGCTTTTTTCCCTCAGGAGCCCAACACCCGCCTTCGGGTTTCTCCGACAGAAGCCCCCCTTGAGGCGGTCTGAGAGTGGACGCGGACATCGGGTCACCCAGTGAGCTTCTGCGGCTGAGGGGGGTTGGTTGGTGGACTTAATTCCGGGTCTGTCGAAGGACCACGGGATGTGCCGTATCAGAAACTGCCGGACTCGGAGAACTGACTTGGGGGAGGAGGGGGGATGGCGGCCGCGCGGGTAATTATGGATCCAAAAGACATGTGGTGGCATTCAAACCACGCAGCAATCTGTCCACTTCATCTTGGGTCACAGGATCAAACTCAGCCCAGATAATCTCATCCAAGACCGGCCCCTCTTCCCCATCTAGAGTAGCCCAGTCAGAGTCCAGCCAATCCCGGATCTGAGTGATTTTATCCTGCAGGAAACAAGAAAAATCCTCGGATCTTCCCACTCCCCAACCTCAAGAAGGGAGCGAGTTACCCTAAAAAAGGTGGCCGGGCGGTTTTCTGTGGATGCAATAAGGGTGGTGAAGTAAGAATGCTTTGTCGTCCCTATCGCCACTAAATACATCCTAATATAGAATCGCAGAAGTGTTCGATCAGATTCGGCATGGCTAGACCTCCAACTGCTCTCTAGGTGTCTTTTCCAGAGTTTCATCTCCCTCAGCTCCCCGGAAAATCAGGGAGCCTATTGGGATCGACGCCGGACCAGAGGCCACAAGGGCATGACCCGATCGAGGGTCCCGGCAGTCACCCTATTCCAGGTCCCCCACAGGGTCGTGAGTATGTGCCTTGGGAAACGGCCCAAGCTCCGTCAGAAACCTCTCAGGGTCCATCAGGCGCCTGGGGCGGAACCATTTTAACAGTCCCGCCTCTCTGCGATGGGGGGATGCGGAACGGAAGACTAGTCTAAGGAGCGAATGATCTGACCATGACGGGTTCAATACAAACATCCCCTAACCCCAGATCACTCTGCCACTGTTCTGAGATAAAAGCCAAATCCAAAATGTGACCCCCCGTGTGAGTGGGATCCCGAATTACTTGGGTCAGGCTCATGGCTGTCATGGAAGCCATGAACTCCTGAACAACCCCGGAGGTCATGCCGGCAGACGGAAAATTGGAAGTCCCCCAAAGGTGCTTTTTTTTTCTAAAGGGCAACTGGACTTTCTGATTTTCCTTTGAAGACGTTTCGCTTCTCATCCAAGAAGCTTCTTCAGCTCTGACTGGAATTCTTTAGCTCCTTCCATTCCTCACTATCCAGTCAAAGCTGAAGAAGCTTCTTGGATGAGAAGCAAAACGTCTTCAAAGAAAAAACCAGAAAGTCCAGTTGTTTCTTGAAAAAAAGTACCTTTGGGACAACTCACCTCCTACTTTTGTGTGTATGTGTGTTTCTTTCAACAAAAGTAGGAATAGGAAGGCATTAAAGTGAGCCCTAGTTTTAAACTTTATCTTTAATTTAGGCCCTGACCTTTCCTGAGCAATCTGATTTATAATCATTTCTCAAGTTATGAGATTGGCTATTTCTTTGATTTCTTTGATAGTTACCAATCGCGTAGAATGGTTCTGAAGGGGCTAATATTATAATACTCTGTGATTAGCCCCCAAGTGAACGGTTGCTGGAGAGACTGTGCTGAAGGAGAAATAAAAACATCTCAAGTCTTATTATTTCCCGGCATTATAAAACTTAATCTTGGTGACTTTACAGGCATATCCTGCGTACTTTGCTTAGCAAGAGATTCTTCCATTTGAATCAATTCTACAGCCCTGCTATTTCCCATGCAGGTACAGTATAATCCTCCCAGCTTTCTTGAGATCATGCAAACTAAGTACTGCCCCCTGCTGCACACAGAAATTTATATTCTCTGTAGGAGAACCATATGCAAAAAAACAGGACATTTTCCAAGTAACAGAATTTATTAAAAGGCATAAGCTATTGTGAGTTGCAGCTCATTTTATCAAATACTTAATGACCAGAGATAGAACCTGTACAATAAATCTGGCTATCCTAATACTGTATGCTCCAGTCTTCTGAGGAATGAAAAAGAGATGCATGTTGTCTTCCCTGCAATTTAATATTTATATAAACTTAATGTTTGCTATATTTACCAAAAACAAAGAAGAAAGAGAAAATGTTACCTTACTAAGCTCAGGGACAGACATTTGGCAATTCTGGTATGCCTTGACAGTGCAACATTCTCTTGCTTACACAGGTGGCCCTTAGGAGAATTTTGGGCCTTAGCAAAAATCTGCAGAGGCAAAATTACTTAAAAAATTAATTACTCAAAAATTTTAGTTTAGTTTTCTTGACAACATCTAGCTGCTATAAGCATCGATGGTAAATAGGACTAAACAAAATAGAATAAGTTCCTCTTTAAAATATGTTAAAGTAATTTTTCAAGCTTCTGGAAGTTGGTAAGAATAATCTAGACATTCCATGCTAAAGCCAGTAAGAATTAAATCCTGAGTTTCTGTATTCTAACCATAGCAGATGCATACTTTTGGCCAACAGACCCATTAAGGTTAAATCAAATGCTGTACAGCACACAAATGTTTATCTACAATGCTTTAAAGTCCTTGGATTGTGTTCAGTGTTTTTGCAAGAAATCTTCCAGGTCCCATGCTACATTTCAATTATTATTTTTTTGGTAAAATTTATGTTGTCCATTTTACCACAGAGTAATTCTGGATGGTTTGTAATCTTTTAATTTGCATGTCATGTGAATGATCTCACCATAGGTAAGAGTCCTTATACCCCCAACTCTAACAGACTCACATTTACATTTTATGATGTCCATAGGATTCCTTTTGGTGGCTTTGCAGGATAAAAATCTCAGCTGATTTTTAGAGGTCTCTCTAACCTCTTTGTTGCTGTGACTTGTTACTACCTTTAAATCTAAAAAAAGCAAAAGCTGGGATTTATTATTCATCTTATTTGTATCCCATTATATTATTTTTACAAATAGCTGAAGGCGACGAACGGACATAGTAGGTCTGTGGTTAGAATTGAAGCTTGATGATCAGCAAGTCCAAGTTTGAGACTCGGATACAGCATAGTGGGGTGAGCTCACAACACTCGTTTCAGCTTCTGCCTACCTAAGCAGTTTGAAAGCATGTAAAAACATGAGTAGATAAATTTAGTTGGAACCCTTGTAAGGACAAAGGGAAGCCCCCATTGGGTGCCCTTTGGGCAATGATGACATCACCAACTAATACTTGTTGACCTGGGAGCACCTTGCTATAGGTAATCTATAGGGTAGGGTTCCTTCCTACAAACCTTTTAGATCTGCAAACTACCTATTCAGTCTGGCATGCTTAGCAATCCCTACTGTTTACACTTACTGGGCCCACTTAAGTGTCATACCCTCAGCAGTATTGGATGGAAGGTTTCATAAAATCCGTTTAATGAGACAAAATGTGATCAAAATGAACCAGATCCTGGTCATATATTTCTTCACTGACTTTTCTGTAAGAATGTATGAGCTGAAATAAGTGCCACCTCTTAAGTATATATAATGTTTCAGCGAGCGAAAAGTAACTTATATTGTTATACTCTGATAGAAATGTTATCACTGAGTTGCAAGTTTTTATAAGCAGCTATTACTGTAAGAATGTTCAGAAGTATCTTAACCTTGAAATGTCCCAAAGGTGCTTTTTCAAGAAGCAATTGGACTTTGTGGTTTTTCTTTGAAGACATTTCACTTCTCATCAAAGAAGCTTCTTCAATTCTGACTGGATGGTGGGGAATGGAAGGATTTATACTCCTTGCAGACAGCTGATTATTTGCATTCTTTTAACAAGTTGTTAAAGCCACTTGGAGCTTTATCTGTGTCACGAGAGTCACCTAAGTGGTGCAAATAGATATGGAGTCTTCTTGGAACTGTTGAAAGGACTGTGTTGGAAGGCTCTAGATTGGAGACAAAATGATGTCCTATCCCTCCCCCTCTGTTTAGAAAGGGCTGTTCAATTTTGACATAAATGGCCTATTTGACTCCTCGTTCAAACCAGTGATCCTCTCTGTCCAAAATGTGGACTTGTTGTCTTCAAGAGAAAGGCCTTGTTCTTTTAAATGCAGATGGATTGCTGAATTTAGTCCTGATCGGTTTCTTCTTCTAAGTTGTGCCATGTGTTTATGAAGTGAATAAGAAGAAGCAAAATATCTTCAAAGAAAAATCAGAAAGTCCAGTTGCCTCTTGAAAAAGCACCTTTGGGACAACTATGATTTGGATGAGTAAGAATCTCCATAGACATTAACCATGGAATATATCACCAGAATTTCCTTTTTATTTTTTATTTTATTTTTTCTTATTTTGCTTTGAATTGTGTTTTATTTCTTTCATATTTACACATTTTAATTGACAGTTCTTACAATGGTTTTATTACTCTTATTGTATTTGAGCCTGCTTTTTTGTGCTGCTTTTTAATTGTAGCTAGTTTGCTGGTCATTAATCACTAAATACAATGGGATTGGTCCACCCTACTTGTTCTAATAGAAGGAGCTTGCTGCAGATCTCATCGGTCAAGGAATTTCAACTAGCAGGCTCTTGGAGAAGAGTCTTTTATACCATGACCCCCTGCATCCTGGAACATATTACTGCCAGAGATGAGATCAAACACAACATTTAACTTTATAGAAAGGCCTTAAAATCTGGTTTTGTCATTTGGCTTGGGTAACCAATGGGGACATGCTATGCTGGAGGTATTTGTGGAATAATAGACAAAGAGCCTACTTCTGTACTGTTCATGCTCTTGGTTTTTTAGTGTTTATTTAATTGCTGTTAATTTTAATATTTTTATATTTATAAAAACTCTGAAAACCAGAGTTGCTTTGAATAGGGTGAGTAGTCTCATCCCAATGTGATTGATCTGCCCCATCCATGCTGGCAGAGGGCGCATGCTGCGGGCCCCATCGGCCAGTGAATTCTGGTTGGTGGAGTCCAGAAGAGCCTTCTCTGTCATTGCTCCTGCTCCCCCCGCCTCCACATGAGATGGGGGCTCACCCTCCTGCTCTTTCACAAGAGCTTGAAGACCTGGCTTTGGCCAATAGGAAAGCATCATACTGGAGGTGATTGATAGATTAATAATAGATTCCACTTCTCTGTCCACCCTCCCGCTCATTCTACTCCCTTCCCCCATCTTTTAGTCATAGCCAATGTTGCATTTTTATTGTATTGTATTATTATATGCATGTTTCTGTATAGTTTTATTCTTTTTAAAATTGTAAGCCAGCGATGGGTGAGATGGGTGGCAAACAACTTTAATAAAGAAATATATAAAAATATAAATCTAGTAAATAAATAAAATTATAATTCCATATGTCATCTTTTAAACATCTTATCAAATTCTCTTGACATGCTAATTCTGAAACAAAATGTTCAAAGAGTAGTGTGATCTTCCAAAATACATTTTTAATATTGAACTCAATCACATTGTTTTACAGTATATGCGCATCTTACTTGTGAGCACTTTTCTCAGAACAAAAATAACATGAGTACTGTCCTTATACCAACTTCAGATGCTTTTCCAGTTAAATTACTGGGGTTTTGTGGAGTTCAAATAACACTTCCATTTATAATACAATGGTTTAATATTTAGTGGTGGATCACAGTTACTCTAGAGATATGTCAGCATTCACGATCAAATTTGGGCCTGTTTTCAGCAGCAATTCATTGCTTTACAGACAGGACCTCATACCCAAAATGTAAATGGAAGATAAAAGGTATGATGCTACTTTCTAGATCTAGAAGATACTTTTATTTCCTTAGGGCTCAGCAATCTCTTTAATGATAACACAAGAAGTCAGACTTCTTGATAAGTTGAACCACATAACTCAGTCTTTCTGAAACTTCAGATGCATTTGATTACAGGTCTTATCTCCCTTACTGACTGTAAATAACAAAAGTTATAACCCTAGGGTGTATGTATGTAGCATATGCTGGAAGGAAAATGATCTGTTATTCCAAGTCCTTACCAAATAAGGTAAAAATGTACCTAAGAATGTTATCCATAAACACTATATGAGTGATGATTTTTATTAGAACCAGAAGCAGTAATAGTAATAGCAATACAAAGGATAAGGGTAACTTGGAAGAAAATTGGGACCCCTTGTTTTGAGAGAAAATACAGCCAAGAAAGAATTGTCTATTTACATTCTTAGCTCCATTCTTTGTGATACAGATAAGCATTTATCTGGTGATCAGCTGTTTCCCCAGGCATGTTAAAGGAAGATAAAATTCCTCTGCAATCAGTTAACCACATTAAATTGAATCACAGAAACAGACACACACAAACATCCAAAATGGTTGTTGTGTTGGGCAGTTTTCATAAAAATTGGTGGGGTCGTTTCAAAGCGAAATGGTGGAACTCTTATCTTGTAAAACTGGTTTTCGCTGGGAGAGAGCCTCAGGGTGTGTCAAAATGAAAACTGAAAAAGAACTTCCAAGGGGGGCAACTTAAAGCTATCTAGATATGGTTGAATATGGTTATTGTGAGAGATGAAGCAAGCTCATAAGGTGTGCATGTTTTGAGACTTAATCATATGCATGCTTGTTCTTGTTGGTAGTATTAAGGAGAAAAAATGGTATTCTATCTTTCCTGTATAAGAGTATATATCATTTTTAAAAAATTAGCCTTCTGGTAATGGATAAATAGAACAAATTAAAAAATAAATAAAAAGTGGAGAAACCTTTGCTCTGCCTTCCCTGTTTGTAATGGTTATAGTAGTCAGTAGGATAAAGATAGAAAGTGGTGATAGTGTTTCGAAGGGGATCAGACTAACAGTCACTCATTTGGAGACAAAATGCTACATTTCCCTTTCTAGATTGTGTTATCTTGGGGATCATTCAGCATTCAGGAAGTAAAACAAAATTACATGACATGAAGAAGCATTGGTAGAACATGGTGAGTTTTGCCCATTGCTATAAAGACTCCATGCTTCTAGAACAGGGGTGGGCAAACTTTTTGACTCGCGGGCCACAATGGTTTCTAAAATTTGACAGAGGGGCCGGGCCAGAATAGGAGAATGGTGTGTTTGTGTGAACTAATGTAAATTAAATGTAAAAACCATTACATGAAAAGATTTGGCCTTTAACAGACACATAATGCTTAGCTTTTCGTTGGGCTGGTTCCTGCTAGTAACTAGTTCAGTGGGCCGGATTAAAAAGCCGAACGGGCAGGATGTGGCCCGCGGGCCGTAGTTTGCCCATGTTTGTTCTAGAATCTAGATAATCATCATCTCTGCACTGTACCACCTTGGAAAAAAAGTTGCACCTGTTTAAGGAGATGACTCAATGCAAAGCAGCTATAACTCTTTTCCGGGCTCACATAGAAGCTGAAAGAAAGCCAAGCTGCTTAATCAATAGTGGGGGGTACTGTTCCTCGTTTTGAATGGTGTCCAAAGCACTCCTACACATTTTCTATTATTGTAGGGCCTTGCTTTTTTATATCTAGTTATTCAAGGAAATTAGTTTAGTTTTTGAACTCTTAATTTTTACATGTCTCAGGCTGCAATGATCAAAAGCAGGATTTCACAACTCTGTTTATTGTAGTATAAAATCAGCCTAACATGTTGCTTGCATAAAATTAGGGTGACCATATTTTGATTTCCAAAAAAGAGGACAATCGAAAAAAAAATTCGAAAAAAATCAAAAAAATAAATAAAAAAAATTCGAAAAAAAGTGCAGCCTCGAGACACAAATTCCCTTCTTTCTCTCC
>JAEANM010018820.1:0-12535 GCA_017656035.1 Myanophis thanlyinensis | reverse complement strand
GTTGCATAAGCATTTCACTGCATATCGTACCCATGTATGATTGTGTATGTGACCAATAAAATTTGAATTTGATTTGATTTGATGAACCTGGTATTCATGTATGCATTAGATACATATATATATACCCAATCTCTTTACAAGATTCATAGTCCTTAATAACAACCTTAAGATGGGGAGGTAGCCTCAGAACGTTAAAATCTTTGAAAATAAGTTTTCATGCTTCCACTCTATAAGCAAAAAGGTATATTTAAATTTTTTATTCATGCTCTTTTAATTGTCGAAGGTATGCATTTCCAACATAAAGTATCTACGTATCATAAGGACATTTCACATGGCTGTTTTTGCCAGCCTCCCAGGTTAACAGACAGAAAATTAAACAGTATTTCCTTCTAATAAAGTAGGATTACAATAATTGTATCTTATTGCACAGCTATGTTAACAGGTTGTAGGTCTGAAAGTAGAAATCTTGTGCCATCTCTGATAAGTTAGGGCAGAACCTTTCTAAGTTCCTTTCTCTTCCTGTTATTCGGTTGTGGGCTCATTCCTCTTTTATCTGATCATTTCCTGGGAAGCATCACTTTCTCCCAAAGTCATTCTCATATTCCATTTACGTTTTTTTTTTCTATCTCCACAAAGTTTAGAAATGATCCTAACTAATGAAAGTCATAACTCGGGATTGTTTGCTCTAAACAAACATGTATCCGAGGTGATTTGGAGAGAACCTCTGGGTTGGGCACTTAATAGGAAAAATAGAGGATTTCCCAGATTTTCCCTCTAAAACATTGTTGCATCAAATTTTCACTTCTGAAATACCTTCTCTTCCCACTTTATTGGATGACATTCCTCTAAACTGTCTGAACCTGTTAACCAGCCGACACTAATAAAATCTGTAAGAATGCATTCATATGCAGATGCAGCATAGCCTTAAGACAATCCCTTACAACATCATCCTATTTTTTCAATCAGTCTTTTTATTTATTTCATTTTCATTCAGTAGAAACAAACTGAAACACGCAAGACTGTTACAAAACCACAAATCTGTATTGGTTAAAAAAATACCTTATATTTAAGTGGATAATAAAACATCATTAGTATATAGGAACTGAAAGCTAGCTTATTCTTACTTCACAGTATTACGTGCTATATTTGAAGAGTTGTATAAGGTAAATGTTTGTACTTAGTGTTACCTTGCCCTTAGCAAAGATTAATTTTATTGCTATGTTGATATAAAATACACAATTCCATTTCATCTTTTTTCAATAAGCAATTTAGTGGTAACTATACCTGCGAAAATATTAGTAATTGCAAATTGGTTTCCAAAAGATTTCCAGTCTGTTATATATCCTCCATGTATGAAAGAAATTGCCTTTACTATCTGTGCAATGTCAAAAACCTGCTCTTTGTTTTATACTGTAAATTGTACTGCATTTACATAGCACCATTGAGAAGAATTTCATCCAATATTTAATTTCTCTGAGAACCATTGGAAAATGAATTGCTATGAGCAATTGTTATTTTTGTAAACCTGATTCATGTGGGTAAAATCAAGGAAGCAAGAATTACACAGTCTAATAAGGTATCCTTAATACTAGTTTGTGAAAAAAAAAAGAAGGGGAATTTCCCACTTTTCTTTGCAGTAATTTCCAACAGGCAGAATTCCCTTAAATTACGGGTGCCCAACATTGGCAACTTTAAGATTTGTGGACTTCATCTCCCAGAATTCCCCAGCCACTATGCTGGGAGTTGAAACCCCCCCCCCCCAAGTTTTAAAGTTGCTAGGTCTTAACAACTCTGCTTTAAATGATTTGAATTGCTTCTTGCCAGCTTTCTTCCTATCTGAACAAGTCACTATCTGCGAGTTAAGATGTCAGTTGGTTCACCCTTGTTTCTTGATTGCTTGTATCTGCTTTCTCTTTTGTTTCTTTTTCAGCCTCTCCACAATCTGTCACAGATTCTCATTGCCATTTAGTTATTCTGGAGTAGAGTTTCAATTTCATTGCAACATAAGGCACTTCAGTCTTACCATGATTCCTCCTTCAACCAAATCCTGACTACACTGTGGCTTTATAATCCTGTGGAATTATTGAGCAGCTTCATAAGAAGGGAAGAAGCATGTAATTAACTGGATCACCTAGAGACATCAGGATAGTTGTGAAAATGAAACCAAGCAAAACAAAAAACAAAACCAAAAAAAACCCCTCAGACTTGGTTTGTCAGCGCCAATTTTGTCATTGTCAGTGCCAATTGTAATTTAAAGTGGTGGGAAACAAATCTGTCTATGATGGACAAAGGCAGTGTTCCCTGTTCAGGACAAGACTCCCTTTGGAATTAGGCAGATGTTTCTACATGACTCCCCAAAAATGATAAGGCAATAAGTATGTGCCAGGGTAAGTTATGCTGCATCTGGTTTAAATAGCTGCTCCATGGCAACAATACCCATAGGTTCCTTTTCATCAGCTTTAAAATAAATATCAGTTTCTACCTACCTACCTACATACATACCTACCTACCCCCCTCTCATAAATTTCTTCCTGTTTTTTGAATGAGTATCATGTCTGGCAATTCAGTTACTAACTGGATCAACCTGATAAGAATAGTATATTCTAGGAGATTTAACTTCTGGCGCTGACATTGACCAATCTAATGTCTCTGCTAAGAACTTCCCTATAATAAGCAATGTCGATATCTTGTCTCTATGATGCAACATTAGCTGGCCACTTCTTCTCACATCTCAGTGAATTTAACCATATTAAAGCCTTTCAGAGCAATAGGTTTGTCAGCTAAAAAACTAAAACATTTGGCTACAGTAATACAGTATAGTTTTTCGTTGGGAGATATCAACTGCATAACTTAGTCTGAGTAGAAAACTTGTTTTTGGTTTGGTAGATTTTTTTTAATGAAAATTATCATGGAAACCACTTAACATTTTAAGCATTTCCAAAATGTAGTCATGAATTAAAAATGTTAGCATGTCCTTATTTTGCTTTAGAGCCTGTTCCTCTCCGTGGCATCTACCCCTCCCACATTCTACACATGAAGATCTCCATCTGTCTTTCACAGTTCTTTTACACCTGGTCCGCACATGTTTCAGTCCAATGACTTGGCAAATGCAGTGCAGAAGAACAAAAGGCAATGTGTACAGGCGTGTTCTCGGTAAGTCTTGTCTCCAACATCTGTTTGCATTTAACATTCATTTGCAGTTTTACAATCCCCAGTCCTATTTGTAAATATTTTCTACCATGCTAAACTTTCTATTACCACTCATCTCAAGATTATGCAACAGCTAGTGATTTTAGTGGGATGGTTGGTCAGATATAGAGGATTTCTCAGCTGTCTCACTATATTATAGAACCTAGAATTCACAGTTCTCCAGGATTTAGCCAACTCAATTTCCCAAAATGACAAAACTGTGATTTTTGGAAGTACATGGAGAGAACCAGTTTTTCTCAAATTCGCTATATGCTTGCGTCAAGTCTCCTTCTGAGAATAAGTAGTTGCTGCACCTACTTTATGAGCAAGGTCAGCTTAACAAAAACACAAGACTGTTGAAAGTCATCGTTCTATTGCCCAACTGATTCTTGTCGAATCTCTATTGACAGTCCAAACTCAGGAAGGACTGGCTCTAATCAGGCTGCAAACAGATGAAAATTAGTTTTGTTTGTATATAAGAACTCTATGTAGCAAACTCTTGAGTGCCCTCAGAATCTAGTATCAAAAATAGAGAAATCAAGGGTTGTGAATTAGCCCTATTTTTTGGCAGATCCCAAAGAAAATTTCTCTCAGCTCTCATATATTAACCCATCTTCATATTAATTCGTATTTATCAGTAGTTATGGTCCATCATTGCGGATGTATGTTTCTGATCATCCAGCCTTGACAGCGAGACCATTTTGTCCTTCAGCATCTCTCTGGGCTCCTCTGTTCATTCAAGCCACGTCCTTCATCCACCAAGGCTGGAGAGGCAGCTTGGCAGTATCATCTCGGAATTTTTCACCTCATTGCTCTGGGGCCTTCGTTCCCCCTCTATAAAATCAAGGTGACAATGGGTCCTTTGTCTATGCTGGAAGCCTAGATTGCAAGGTCTTTGGGGCAGGTACTGTTTGTACAGCATATAGCACAAGAGCTCTTTTATCTCTGAGGCCCCTATAATAATCTTAAAAACAGAGTCAGTATGTAATCTGTCATTGCTAGCTATCTAGAGTATGATACACAGCAAGCAATGCAAGTTATGGGCCCTGATCAGCTTGGCTAGAGTTCAGACATCCTTATGTTCTGACCAGAGTAGAAAGATGTTGCATTTATCAACAAGGATGGTCTTAATACCTCTATCATCAGCCTGTAGTTTTTGCTTATTTCTAAATTAGAGTCCAGATTGTCTTTTCAATAGCAATGTCCTTGGTATACTCAGAATCCTGGAGCCCAACAGTGCTTACTTCCCAAGTCAATGTTTGCAGCCAAAGAGTTGCAAACATTTTAAATTCAACTTCCAATTGTTTATTTCGTTAAGATGCCATTTCCTCTCAAAATGATTTATGGATTTAAAAAATAAAATTATTTTGCAAAATAAGATAAGACAGTACAATTTATCCATAGACTTCACACTGCCTTCTGAAGGAAGTGATCAGATCTACCTTGAGTTTCCTTTGTATGATTGGACAATTCTGGGTACTGAATTGATGAAACAGAATTTAAAATAACATGGAAACTTCTGTAGTCAAGTTTCATTCAGTTAAGAAAGCCTTTAAAGCAAAGTGAAATTGGAGGATTAGTTTCTTTAGTTAGAATCTAATAATGCATGTAAATATGTAGGGTAGTGATGGTGATGTGCATTGAAGATGATATGCAACAATGTTTTGGGTAACATGCCAATGTTTGCCAACACTTGAGAACTATTCCAAACCCTCCAGAAGACACATGGGAACATGGTTCTTTTGTATAACTTCCAGAGACAACACAAGAGTACACCCCAATTCTCACAAACTCTCTGGGGCCTCTGAAAATGAGCATGCATTTGCACAGTTTTGGAGACCGCAGAGACTGCAGAGAGCATTCTCTGAAGCCACTTCAAGAATGAAGGCATCATACAAGCCACAGCAACCTCAGGTAGATGCAGGGCCTTGTCAAGAGAAAGAGAACACTGCCTGAAAGCAGGCAGTGCATGGCAGTCCTGGGGACTGCTGAGCTGTGTGGCCAATCACACCATTTCCCAAGACTCACAGGCCTTGGGGAACAGTGCAAGGTGGCCTTGAGTGGCATCAGTGGCACCAGGGCTGGCCAAGGCTTTATGAGCAACCTGGGTGCTGCTGCTGAATGCTGATTTTCAGGGCAGCCTAGATGGAGGAGGACAGATACAGAATTGTTTAACTTTTATTGGGGAGAGGGTGGGAATGACACAGCAGCAGAGTCAAGTTAAGCATTTCTGAATTTTTGACACATCACATCCGAAAAGCTTACCATCATTGATCTAGGGTTGTTATGCTTGTTGGTTTCCAAAACAAGATATGAAGATGCTAAATGACAACACGCACTCAGTGAAATTAACATACAAGGGACATGATGACAAACATGTCATGGATTCAAGCATGCATGATTGACATTTGTGTGTAACAATAGTATGCATATTTCATCATTTTACCGCCCTGGGAGACAATTAACAATTATAGATGAGGGGTTAAGAAGGATGAAAAATGTATCGTGGCATCATGATGCAAATCTTGTGACTTGTATAATTACATTCAATACTCTTCTGTATGTTTCCAACCAATATGGTCCTATGCTTTCTTTTTTTCAATTGGGCCCGCAATACTTGCTGATGTCATCAATTCATCATGTTTTAGATCTTTTTTGTGGTTTTATTAAGTGGGATCTATTTTATGACATTCTATGATCACATCTGCCAACCCGCATTGGACCAGAATGGCAGATTATGGTCTATTCCTGTGATGGTGAACCTATGGCATTGGTGCCACAAGTGGCATGCAGAGCCATCTTGCTGGGCACACAAGTTGTTGGCCAATTTACCTCCAGCTGAGCATGCACATGCGATTGCACATACATGCATGCACAATTGCAGAGACCTAGCTGGTCTTCGGGCCTCCGCTGTGTATGTGCGTGATTGCAGCAGGAAATCCAGCTGGTCTTTGGAGCACTCCTGCACATGTACACGCGATTGCTCATGTATGTGTGAGTGCCTGTGTGCAGTGCATGTGCAAAAGCTGCAGGCATGCACAGATGGTGTGGTTGCACATGCAGTGAATGTAGAGGAGCCGCACGCACACATGGATGACATGCGCAAAGTGCGTACTTTTCGGCACTTGGTAAATAAAAGGTTCGCCACTACTGGTCTATTCCTTCCACATGTCAATATAACCTCAAAAATGGCCCTCATTCCTCAGAAGCCTAAGGCAACTCCATCAATTGTGACTTATGGACAGTGAATTAGAAAAAAAACTCATGATAGATTGAGCAAGCATGCACAACATTGAAAAAATAACGAAATCACTACAATGTCGGAATGGATTGTGAAAATGTTAGAATTTACAGAAATGGCAGAACTGACCTCCCTGGTCAGAGAAAAAAAAACTTTTCTGAAAGATTAGAAACCTTATACAGTAATACACAGTATGGACATTTTTTGCTCAAAGAAGAAAGAAATGAAATGATGATTTACGACTTTGAAGATTGGACTAAATGAGAAGTTGAAGGGACATATAATATGTAAGAAGGAAGAAGGATTATAATATTGTAACTGTTGAAAAGAAGCTCGGATGTCATATTTCTTTGGGGGGGTTGCACTTTTCTCTTCCCTTTTTCTTTTTTAATTTTTTTTAAGGTAAAATTCTCAATAAACATGAATTTAAAAAATAGCACTAATTTTTTAAAGTAAATGTTTGCATTAAACTCTAAAAATATATTCAGTAAGTCATGGACACATATTAATTCTTTGATTTATAACTTTACCGTTCTCCAAAAACAACTCAAACCTGAAGGAAAAGACAACCACAAGTAGAAATAAGTTCCCTTTTCCTCACAACCATTCCAACAAAACAGGAGCTAATTGTGTTCATGCATGCTAGTTTAAAGAAGGAATATACCATTTATGGAATAGTTTAAGTAAACTCATTAATTTGGGTGGAGGATGATGACACTGGTTTCCACTTCCATATGTTATTCCATTTAAGTCTTAATTTGTTTTTCCCCCAAAGCCATTTTCAAACCTATTAGAGGCTGCTATGCTTTCTCTGTGATGATATTACATAATTTAGTGATACCCCTTTTAGATTTGATACCTCTGCTTCGAAGTTTGTGTGTGGGGGTGTCTGTTTGTCTGAGCTTTTATTTCTGAATTAAGAAGAAAGACTCTAAACTGTCATTGAAATACAGGTTTGGAAAAGTTAGCTGATTATCAACTCTAAATTAACAGGATTGCCAGAATGATAACCCTTCTTCAATCTGTATGAATTCTGATTGATCTTTGGTTTATAAAATGCAATAACAGATACAAGAAATTTAGAATGGCTATAAATAGAAATTGAATAATAGGAGATCAAAGGGTAGCTAAAGTTTTAGACATTTTGCCCAGATTTTAAAATCTGAGCACTCCAAAAAGGATTATTATCATCAGCTTTAAATCTTTTAACAGCGTCCAATTAAGGAATTTTAAGTATCCCAATAACACTCTCTTCTGGGACATCCACTTCAATCCAGATTTTGGTTTCTCCCCTCTGTTAATAACCATACAATATTTTAAAAAAGGAAAATCTCATAAGACAAGTATGAACTTTGGATTCCAAACCCAAGCTGAGACGTTTTTAAATATAACACTTTTTACAAAACCTCAATTATTTCCCAGCAGGTATACAATCAATACCCTTTGCCATTGTCAAAATTATTGAAGATTAGTGAATTGGTAAAACTTGAAATAAAAATAATATTTTAAGGAGTAAAATCATCCTAAAGACTGAAATTCTTCCAACCCACGATAACTTCATTTTCACCCCAAACAAGATCTAAAATGCCACAATCAGCAGGCACTATAAATACCACACATCCAGAACACACACACTGCTAGAGAAAAGTTTCCCGAAGATGAGCTCCAGTGTGAATCTGAAAAGCTCAGAAGTCCAAACCTCTGGTCCTGGTGACCAGCCCAGATTGGATTTGAATATCCATCAGTGGTTGTGAACTTGGCCAACTTGTCTCAGCTTTGACAAATGTTAGATGCAGGAAGAAAATGAACAAAGCAGAGCTTAGAGGTAACAATGAAGGCTTATATTCTTTCATTACATCTGTATTCAGAATTCTATCACACACACACACACACACAATCTGTTCTATGAGCAAGCACTCTATACATTGCCTTGGTTATCTAAGCTTGGTTTTGTCTATTGTACATAATCAACTCCTCCTCCTCTGTTTACAATTGTCTACATTTACATTCATAGGCTACTCCTCCGATTCCTCCATTGACAATAATGCTTTGAATCAAATGGGTTTTGTGCAGCTTGGCGCTTTGATAACTATAGATTTCCACTGAAATGAAATGACCTCATCCAATTCAACCAACTGGTGTTACAACTTTCTCACCCCATCTCTATTCTGAGTTTATCCCACTTTGGCTCCACAGTGCCCTGAGACAAAGTTGGTTTCTCTGAACCCAATTACAGCACTTGGTACAAAAGAGGCTTCTTATGAAAAGTAGAGATTAGTCTAGTACACTCTTATGTTGCAGAACCTTTGGCATCGAAAAGGATAGGCAATAGCTGGCTTTTGTGAAACACCTGTTGTGGAGACAGCGAGTAGGATAAAGCTGACTCCAGGAAAAGAAAAAGGAAAGGAAACCTTCATGCCAAAGATATGTGGGAGTGGAGGCGGGAAAGATAGTGCCAGGAAATAAATGAGAGTGTTACCGTGACCTAAGAATTCACCTGCCAAATCTGCCTCTAGTCCCATCTCCTAGGCAGGGTGAGTTCTTTGGGGAAAAAAGAGCTTGGAAGAAATTGGAAGAAAATCTACTTTTGTAATCTGCCCCAGCCATGGATCATAATGGAACTCTTAATTGGGCTTTCGGGCTCAATGTTTCTGACTTACCTGCAATTTGAAGGTTATTTGGCATGAAGTAGAGCTGCTATCATCAGTTCTTACGCTAGGCAGGACCATTTTGCCATGGCTGAGAATTGGGACAGAGCTGTTTGGGCTTCCGGGTCAAGTTCAAGGCATTAATGTTGCTGGAGAAATACTGCAGTGCTTTATCTGTGAGCATTGTTGCATAAGATAGAGGGGTGTCATCTTCTTACAGTGGCATACTGACTCCAGTGCTTCTGACTTATGAGGGGCATCTCTTTAGTTTTCTCCTACAACATAGTTTTGTTGCCAGAGAGTTAATTAGAAAAATGGTGTAGAAGAAAGGTTAATCTCACATTTTTAGGACTGCAGTCCCAATGCATCTACTTTTCTGATCTTCCCACTCTCATTAGTTGCAGTTAAATCTTTAAACAAAGCTGAGAAATGATCGTAAGAGTTGTGGTACTTTAAGAGATGGGCAAACTCCCACCCATCTTGTGTTGAATTGGCATGGGTTTCCTTTCCATATCAACCCAGTCACTATTCCTAAACAGTTCCTTTATGGATTTCCCCTATCTCCTTTCTTTACTTTCCCACATAACATATCTACAGGTGAAGCAACCACTGGGAAAAAAAAGAGACATTGAATATTTTTCTTCTCCATCCCCTCTTTTTCTTGAAAGGTGGTTGCAAGTTTTGAAATAAACCTACCTCTGTTCAGTGGCCACATTAGGGTACTGAAAGGCCCTTTTGTTGCTCAATAAGAATATTCCACAAAGGTGAAAGAGGGAAACGAGAGCCATTACTTCCTGTGTCTGGTGCCCCGGAAAAGGAAGTTTTATTGAAGGAAAAGATGTAGGATAACTTGGTGCTAGTTGGGTGGGATACTAGTATAGCCGGGAATTAATCCTAAACAGAGAAAGTCAAATAATTACCATGATTTGTAATGAAGAATTTCAAATCCTCAAATCTTGTTTCTCCTGGGGATGCCCACTCTACTGGCCTCTTTACTCACATTCACTGGCAAATCACAGAAATCAATCAGCTACATCACACTGCCCCACTTGAACCTTGTATCAGTCTTTGTTACATCACTGGCCTCTTTCCCATTAGCCACATAGATAGATGTCAGTGCTGCAGCCTATCAGAGCTTGGAGGTATGTTCAATGGTTGCCAGGATATTACCAGTGAGCTTGGTAATGACAAGCCTGATTTGTTTTTATCAACCATTCTGTATCACCAACTTTTTTTCATGGAAGACTGACAAGGCAGGGCTATAGAAGTGCCTCATTTTTGACTGGGACATGGTATTTGCGTAATATGCTTAGCCCACTCCTTATCCAGGTCAACGTACAAATCCTGACATCTGAATCATTCAGTCAAAACTGACAGTTGTCTCAGGGTGTTGTTTTTTTTTTGTCCCAGCCCAGCCAACCCACACACATCTAGCCTCAATGAGTTTGATTTTACACAAAGACGTTTTGGCAATCTTGTTGTTGATTACAGCAAATCTAGTTTGCATATTGTGATGTCAAGTCCCAGGTTCATACCACCTGATGGGCAACATGCCATCTTGTCTGCCAACACACACCTGTATTGAACTTTGTTGTGATTGCCATACAAGATTGGGCACCTGGGTGCTTCAAAACAAAGCAGAATTAAACTTATAATTAGCTACCTTTCTTTAGAGTAGCAGGTTACAACAACTCCCTCCTTGAAGTCACTTCTCTCCTCCGAGGAAGAGAAAATCCATGCTAGGAAAAGACAGTGGAGCCACCCAGGAAATATTTCCAACACAGCTTGCATTTCAACTTACGTAGGACAGTTCTAAAAAAAAATTCTGGTCAGAATTGTTAGGATTAGATATGTACAATTGTTAGGATTAGATATGTACAATATTCTTTACTAATATTTGTAGCTCAGCATTGACATAAAGGATCCTTGGTGCTCTCTGTCCTTGCTTGTTTTCTTGCAGATGTTTCATTACCCAAACTAGGTAATTTCATTATGACTAGCCCTGAAAATGTTACTCAGTTTGGGTAATGAAACGTCTGCAAGAGATCAAGCAAGCGCATAAAGCATCAAGGACCCCTAATATTCTTTACAAATACACAGCAGTTCTTCCCCTTTCAGAGCGATTGTCTCGTGTATCACAGTGGTTTCAATCAGTGGTCTTTAAATCCTTTCTTTGACTATATTCAATATTCATTCATTACACACGTCTTTGCATGTTTTTCTTCATATGCTTTACATCCATTTGAAAGGGTTGATTAACAAATGAGAAGCAAGGCAAGAATAACAGAAGGTAATATGTGAAAACCTGAGACATGCTGTGTCAAAATGATGCCAGTTGAATCTGCTAGAGACTCAGCATAAATCCCCAGCATCAACAAGTTTTTGGAGATACCTGATTGCAGTGGATATCATGTCATAACAACACCTTGGATACATCAGTGTCACGTTTCAGAAGAATTAAGTGACACCAACATGACAAAGCTAAGTGCCCTCCTTTGAGTCCCATTTTAATTAGTATATTTAGAAAGATGATCTGAAATCTTCCAACACCTTGACGTTTTGCTGAAGCAGTTGGAAAAAAGAGGTTTATGGATTTTCAAAAAAATATAATTTACAGTACTGATTTTTTTTCAATACTGAGGTAATATTAAACTCCCATTTTACAATCCTGTAATCCCTTAATTCAGGTGATAGGATAGGATAGGATAGGATAGGATAGGATAGGATAGGATAGGATAGGATAGGATAGGATAGGATAGGAGGGTTAGAAGGGACATTGGAGGTCTTCTAGTCCAACCCCCTACTTAGTCAGGAAACATTACACCACTTTAGACAAATGGTTATCCAATCTTTTCTTAAAAACTTCCAGTGTTAGAGCATTCATAAATTCTGGAAGCAAGTAGTTTCACTGATTAATTGTTCTGTCAGGAAATTTCTCCTTAGTGCTAGGTTGCTTCTCTCCTTGATTAGTTTCCATCCCTTGCTTCTTGTCATACCCTCAAGTGCTTTGGAGACTAGCGTGATTCCCTCCTCTTTGTGGCAGCTCCCTGAGATATCGGAACACTGCTATCATGTCATCCCAGTCCTTATTTTCATTGAACTAGATATACCCAGTTCCAGCAACAGTTCTTTATATATTTTAGCCTCCAGTCCCCTAATCATCTTTGTTGCCCTTCCCTGCACTTTTTCTAGAGTCTCAACATCTTTTTTACATAGTGACCAAAACTGGATGCGGTATTCCAAGTGTGGCCTTACCAAGGCATTATAAATTAACATGTCACGTGATCTTGATTCTATCCCTCTATTTCAACAGGCCGGTCTGGCCTAGCATTAATTTTGGGGTTGTAATTGGATTTTTTTTTTTAATTTTTTTAATTTTTAATTTTTATAATTTTATAATCTTAATCAATCACTTTATTTTTTAATCTGTTTTTAATTGTTGCTGATTCATTGCCTT
>JAEANM010018819.1:0-12535 GCA_017656035.1 Myanophis thanlyinensis | reverse complement strand
TTACGGATCTCCGGTGTTTCCGACGTGCCCTGAAGACCCATTTATTTCAACTAGCCGGCCTGGCCTGATACCTGGGACTTTAAATTTAACTTAATTTTATTTTAAATGTAATTAATTTAAATTAATTTTTTAACTGTTTATATTTTAATTGTTTTTAACTGATTTTAACTGAATTTAAATTATATGGTAATGTTAACTAAGACAGCCTTCATTTAATTATTTTAATAGGTTTTAAATTGTTTATTGTACTCATTGGCTGTACACCGCCCTGAGTCCCTAGGGAGAGGGGGCGGTATATAAATCAAATAAATCAAATAAATAAGTAAGTAAGTAAGTAAGTAAGTAAGTAAATCCAGAGTTCTCACCTGAGGCACAAATGATGAGGCTCAAATTATCCTACTTAGGATCCATTATGTCAAGGCTCAGCTCTCTGGAGAAGGTTCTAATGCTGGGAAAGATAGAAGAAAAATGAAGAAGGATGTCCAGCTAAAAGGAGACGATGGGTTCAATTACAGTGTTGATAAATGTACCATTGGACAACCAGAAAGACCAAGTTAGGAAAAGATCGTCATGAAGAAAATAGACCTGCATGGTCACCAAAAGTCAACAATGTCTTGATGGCATATAATCAAGAGAAGTTAGCAGATTGGGCATAAAGTAAGATGAGGAAAAGTCCAATCCTTGTTCATGTTATACTGAGGCATTCCATTTTTGGGACCCTGGTTGCCAGGAGCATTAGAAGAAGAAGAAATCATCAAAGTCCTAGGCTCAGTGATAATCCTGGGAATTACAATATATGCATTTGGTTGCAGAATGGATCCTTGGGGTCCTTGGTGTTGTCTGGGCTTGGCCGATTTCTTGCAGACATTTCATTACCCATCTAAACCCATCCGAGCTAGGAAGGAATGGAGTTTGCTATCTGTGTAGGAGAGGCTTGCCCTCTCAATATTGGTGAGAGTATTCTTGATGATTAGAATATAGAATAAAAAAAAAGTTAGAGGGGATCTTGGAGGTCTTCTGGTCCAATCCTACCCAAGTTGGAGACCTTATAGTATTCTGGACCAAAGACTATCCAATCTCTTCTTTAAAATTGCCAAATGTCAGTGGTCATTGTATGCTTACTTATCATTGGTATGACACCAATGATAGAGCAGCCATGACTCCTGGAGTCAAACCATTCCACTGATAATTGTTCTAACTGTTGGGAAATTTCTCCTCAATTCTAGATTGGATCTCTCTTTGAGAAGCTTCCATCCATTGCTTCTTGTCCTGCCTTCAGGAGTTTTGCAATTCAATCCTCTATTGTCAACGCACATCATGTTTTGTGCAGCAAAGAAACTAGGTTGAGCCTTTCTTCTCTGTGGCAGCCCCTCAAATATTGGAAGATGGCTATCATGTCATTCCTATAGTCCATCTCTTCACTAGACTAGACATTCCCAGTCCCTACAAGCATCATTGTAGGGATTTCCTCCAGTCCCTTGATTAGATTCCTTGATTAGGCAGTTGTTTACTGTTAACTTGTTCATCTGATTTGATTCAAGGGTTCTTTAATGTTGGACTTCAAACCATTGGCTGTCAAAATTTCTGGGCATGTCAAGCATGGACTATTGTAGCTCTTCTTCATTGTTATAGAGTATAACCATGATGGCGAATCTATGGCACGGTGCCACAGGTGGCACGCAGAGCCATCTTTCTGGGCACACAAGCTGTATGCCAATTTACCTCCAGCTGAGCATGCACAAGCAATTGCGCATGCACGCATGCACAATTGCAGAGACCCAGCTGGTCTTCAGGCCTCTGCTGTGCATGCGCGCGATTGCAGCAGGAAATCCAGCTGGTCTTCGGAGCTCTCCTGCGCATGCACACGCGATTGCTCGTGTGTATGTGAGTGCCTGCACAAAGTGCGTGTGCATTGCACATGCAAAAGCTGCATGGATGTGCAGATGGTGCGGTTGCACATGCAGTGCACATGGAGGAGCCGCACGCAAGTACGGATGGCACATGCAAAGTGCTTATGTTTTGGCACTCAGTAAGTAAAAGGTTCGCCACCACTGTTATATGGTATAACTGTGATGGTGAACCTATGGCATGGGTGCCACAGATGGCACACAGAGCCATCTTGCTGGACACACAACCTGTGTGCCAATTTACCTCCAGCTGAGCATGCACAAGCAATTGCACATGCACGCATGCACAATTGCAGAGACCCAGCTGATCTTCAGTCCTCCGCTGTGTATGCGTGCGATTGCAGCAGAAAATCCAGCTGGTCTTCGGAGCTCTCCTGCACATACACACACAATTGCTTATGTGTGTGTGTGACTGCCTGCACGCAGTGCATGTGCCTTGCATGTGCAAAAGCTGCATGGATGTGCAGATGGTGCAGTTGCACATGCAGTGCACGTGGAGGAGCCGCACGCAGGTGCGGATGGCACACACAAAGCGCTTACTTTTTGGCACTCGGTAAGTAAAAGGTTCGTCACCACTGGGGTATAATAACAGACTCTTAAAAACCTGCCTGAGAATACCTTCTTGCCCCTCTTATACAGAGCAGAATCAAAGGGGAATCATCTTAAAGCTTTCTCAAGCGCTCATCATTCCCAGGGCTGAGAGATTGTTTAAGATCTCTTTTATCTGTTAACTGTTCTTACACATGCCTTCGCCAGCTTTAGCTGTTTTTCTCTACAGTGGTAGCACAAACGTCCTCCTTCCTCAAATCCCCCTCCTTAGATGTGTGATTTCATAATTGTGTCTTTGGTAGAACATTTGTTCCGGGAGCATCTTCTGTCCGAGCTTATGGCTTAGCTCATCCATCAGCAGGCTTTACTTTCTTTAGCTGCGTGCAGCATTTCCTCAGCTGCCCAAGAGGCTTTTTAACCAGATTTGCTTTATTGAAATAGTATAACAGGCTCGATACATTGAATGTGTGGCCTAAAACTAGGCAAAGGAATCAACAATAGTGGAGGGAATGCAAGTATTTAAAAAAAAAGATGCAAAATGAAAGAAATTCTTTTTTTTTTTCTAGTCCAGGCCCAAAACATTTTCTTCAATAAGTTTGGTTGAAAGTAAATTAATCTAATCTAACCAAATCACATCATTATTATTTTTTCTAAACATAGTTAATTTTATTTTATTTTTTTCTTAATGTTTTTATTGAATTTTAAAAGTATTTACATGATCATAAGCATTTTAACCACACCGTGAAAAATAAATCTTATAATTATTTACAATCCTTATCTTACATTCCTATATTTATAATCTATCCATTTATACAAATTATTAGATCACATAATATTCTTTCTTCTCTTTTCCTTTCATTTTTAGCGTTAGTCTGTCCATTTCTGCGCATTCACAAATTTTACCAATAACCATCTCTATAGGTGGTCTATCTTCTTGTTTCCAATTTTGCACATATACAATTCTTGCAGCTGTTATGATATGTATAATCATGTATTGGAGGTCCCTTTGGATTTTGGGGTCAATCATGCCTAATAAGTATGCTTCTGGTTTTAATTTGATTGTTACTCCTGTTATTTCATATATACAATTTTTAATCTGTTCCCAGTACCTAGTGGCTTTCTGGCATTGCCACCACATATGATAGTACATCATTATTATTTATATTTCATATTCTAGACCACCTACCTCCTTAAAGAGGAATTTGGATAGTGTACAGCACAGTGTTGATGTATAAAAACTGTACAATTAAAATAGAACTAATTTTTTAAAAATATATAAAATTCCAAAGAAGTAACATTTCCAAGGAGGCAGTTTAACCCTATTAATATTGGTTGATAGAAATGGTATGATGGCCTAGAGATGAAGATGCTCACCTCCCACTTGTAATAGTGAGAGTTTAATCCAAGGCAGCAGCAGATGTTTCTCTATCAAGGCTCAAATATCTGCTGTGAACTGTATGTAGGCATCAGGAAGGGTATCTGGCCAGTAAATGCTCATCCCCATTCAGTTGCCCTAACTCCACCCCAATAAAAGATCATAAAGAGTTGATAGAAGGAGAGCAAGAGCTTTCATGCCATCAACCTGTCCCACAACTGCGTAGTTTACATTATAAGTAGAACTGGACACCAATTGCAGAATTCTCCACCAGAATAATGGTAAACTCTAACTAATAAAAATTAATAGACAATTTCTCCATGTTTTTTTTCCAAAGAAATAATGGGTTGTTTTTTTTCAACACCAGAAGCTGTTTTAGCAGTCTCAGTAGCTCCACAACTGAAAAAAAAAAATGTCCCATGAAAGAATGTCTATAGAGATTCTCAATGGAGATTCCGCCAAAGAAGGGATCCCATCAAGTCTTCTAGGTAGGTTAAATGGGTTTATGGA
Source organism: Myanophis thanlyinensis (assembly GCA_017656035.1). Lineage (NCBI taxonomy): Eukaryota > Metazoa > Chordata > Lepidosauria > Squamata > Homalopsidae > Myanophis > Myanophis thanlyinensis. Next base: position 8,194 of record JAEANM010018819.1, on the reverse strand, counting down.
AATCAAATGAGAGATTCTTATGTACACCTGAAAGTGGATCATTCAGACGTATCCATGGGCCACTTGTAATCAAGTAAATATAGGAATACTCCATTCCACCAATGAGAGTTTCCTCCAAATCTCTTCTGAAATGCATTTCAAAAACAAATTCCCCTAACGTGGACTGGTAGGAGAAAGAAAAAGTTGCAAAATAAATTATTGTCTTGGAAGTAGTTATAAACAATGTTCCCTGAAGTATTGGAGTATGGTTAGAGTGTTCTTGGGTTGATTCTTTTTTTCCAGAAGCAGAGACGAACTTAGTAGTAAGGAGTTCCATTTGATAAATCAGATACAGTTCTAGTTGGATGAAGATCCCTAGACTGACTAGTTGGCTGTTTTGCATGGACTTTCTACCCATTACTGAGCTGGTCAGCATGAACCCGTAATGCCTTTCCTGAGTTTGCTACACTCTCCTTAAACATTTAATCCCAAATATCCATACAAGCTATCAAAGTCCAGAAAGGCTTGAAATCAAAGTATCACTGGGATATTTCTTCTAGCATCTACTTTCATTTTTTTTCCACCACAAATGACACTATAACATCCAAAGTAGGAAATCAAATCAAATCAAATTTTATTCATCACATGAACAGCCATACATGGTACGAAATGCAGTGAAATGTGTATGCAGCCGCTCGCAACTGTAGGTAGTAGGGCAAGAGTATAGACAGGGAGGGAGAATGAATTAGGGAGTGGTTGAGAGAGGTAGATTATAGGGATACTTTATAGTCCTGGGTTTGTTGTGGTTTGGTTTAGGGTCTGTATTGCCTGTGGGAAGTAGCTCCTCCTTAGTCTCTCTGTGTTGGCTTTCAGGGAGCGGAGGCGTTTTCCTGACCACATCATGGTGAACAGTCTGTTGTTGGGGTGGCTGGGGTCCTTTATTATTTTCCTGGCTGTAGTTTGGCATTGTCTGTTGTAGACGGAGTGCAGTTCAGGGAGCTTGGTATGGATGATGCGCTCTACAATGCGCACTATCCTCTGTAGAGCTTGCCTGTCCTTGCAAACAAGTCAAGTCCAACGTTCACCTTAGGTGTCATAGATAGTATACAAATGGCCCACCCAAGCTAGATAGTTCTTCAGAAGTTTTCATCAGTTTTGTGATCTTTAACCTACAATCAGTGAAACAGTTAAGTGGCCAGTGTTGCGGGAGTTGATTAAACTTGGCTACAAAAAGCTAACAAAGTTGACTTGGGATCCATCTGAATCCTGAGTAATGGGCTACAGATGGATGAATCTCATTTTTGTCTCTCACTCTTGGATGAAGTATTCTCCTCTGTCTAGGGGGGGGGGTGGAATCTACCCACAAATTTTTCTCAAATCCTTGTGAAATGAAGAAAACTTTCACCGTCAAAAGCAATGGCTGATGAAGTTAAATAGTCCGTGATATGCCATCTTCTGCACAGGGCACTAGGTAGCAAGTTGATAGAATAGGAACTGGCCCTTATCTCCCCAACTCTTTATTGTATTTCTGCTCCAAAAAGAAAAAGAAATGTTTAATGTTTCTCAGTTACAAAACACAGAGACTAAAATTAAGAAATCAGATTTACTCAAATCAATCTTCATTTGTTTTCTACCGTCCTCTTTTGATCCTGTACTTAAAGCAATTGATGGTGTTTACCTAAAAAGGAAAAAAAAACAAAAAAACCATGAAGTCCCACTGACAAGTATCCCTTCCCTGAATCTCCTTCAATGTTTTTTCTTAGTTTTAATCTTACTGACTTGCCTTGAATTTTGCTTTGGGCAAAATCCCATGCTCTCAATAGAACAATCCCCTGTTGAGAAATCTAAACTAGGCCTTCAAGGTTTTCCCTTCTTTTCTCATCTGAGCTGAGATGTTTCAGACTTGGAGTCTCATTAACTAGCTAAACCCAGGGAAACAGCGGGTTGAAAACCTTCTTAAGTGTACGTCTGCTGATCCCTCATTTCCATGACAAAGAAATCAACGAGATAAGCAACTGAAATTGGCAAGTCACGGCAGGCAGGTTGATAGTGGTGGGATGGGATGGGAGAAAGAAAGGGAGAAGTATCGGTAACACAGAATTAAATCAGCCAGCCAACAATTTTCCTATCCTGTATTGTTTTTCTCTATATATTCTTCTTTTGATGATTCGCATCAGAAAACAAACCATTTTGGGTAAGAACTAGCCATCCCATCTGTTAGGCCACCGAGTCCCCAGGCGTTTCTGTCAGGGTTACACACAACATCAGCAACGCAATCAGAACTCCAATGAGACAAAGTCCAAGGAATAAGATTTTATTGAAGACATTGTTCTGGTACGGCCTGGAGAAATCCCGAATGTAAAGTTCCCGGGCTTTCTCCACCCAAGTAAAACTGAAAATTCCACCCCACTAATTATCACATGTTAATTTCTCACCAACCCCTTCAAAAAGAGATTAAACGTGTCCCTTAAGACATTCCCCCCACAGGTTCTAATTGTCCGGATAAACTTTCTCATGAGAACCAGACCTAAAGGAATGCAAACAAGATAACGATTCCAAGTTGTCTTTTCCAACTCCCCCGTCGCTCTCTCAGCGACCTTGCAAAAGAAAAAAGAAAAATGTGTCAAAGGTAAAAGGTCCCCAAATAATACTTTAAACATTGGCCAATATTCTTCAGCAGAAAACCCCCAGTCCAAAATGTCCTTTTAGACTTGACAGTTTCAAGATGTGTCACCCAGAAGACTTTTCAGGGAACAGGTTGTTGGGAGAAATATCCAACTGTTTCAGTTCCAAATGGGGAGAAAGACACTGGAAACATGGAGGCTGACTGGAAAGATGGTTTAATGAAGCAGAATCATCAAGCGTATGGTCCTAGTTAGCTGACCACATGGAGTTGAGAGAGAGAGGTATGTATACCCTGTCCTGGGCTTTGCACTTGAACTTCCTGTTCCTGTGCAAGAACATGTATTCTATTGGCTGTGGTAAGGGTCGCAGCTTACTTTGTAGGCTGTCTGAGTCCCAGGCTTGGTTGAAGCTTACTGAATGATACAATGTCCCCAGGTGATTGTGCCATGTGGTGAGATCTGCTGTTATACGGGTTAATCCTATTATGACCTAGAGCAGTGGTGGCGAACTTTTTACTTACCGAGTGCCGAAAAGTATGCACTTTGCGTGTGCCATCCACACTTGCGTGCGACTCCTCTACATGCGCTGCATGTGCAACCGCACCACTGCACATGCATACAGCTTTTGCATGTGCAATGCATGCACACTGCATGCAGGCATTAACACACACATGTGCATGCGCATGAGAGCTCTGAAGACCAGCTGGATTTCCTGCTACAATTGCGCGCATGCACAGTAGATGCTTGAAGACCAGCTGGGTCTCTGCAGTCGTGCATGTGCAATTGCATGTGCATGCTCAGCTGGAGGTAAGTTGGCCAACAGCTTGTGTGCCGAACAAGATGGCTCTGCGTGCCACCTGTGGCACCCGTGCCATAGGTTCGCCATCACTGTCCTAGAGGGTCATGTCTTAATCCCATCACCATCAAAACTGGAGGTCTTTTATCTTGTAGGTAGGCTGGCCCAGTCTTTCTTAATGGGTGCCAAAATATCTGCTGGGGTTCTGGGTTTCTGTTTCCTTTAAGATTTTTTATTTCTCTTTTAGGGGAAATATTTTACCCTACCTTTTTTAATATTTCCTAAAAATATTTCATTTTTTCTAAGAGGGGTGACTTCCCTCAAGATGATTTCTTATACTTTGGAATAACAGAGTGGCAGAATTGGAAGAAACCTCGGAGGTCTTCTAGCCCAACCCACGGCTCGTGCAGAAGACCCTATCTCATTTCAGACAAATTGGTTGTCCAATCTCTTCTTAAAAACCTCCAGTGATGGAATACCCACAATTTCTGAAAGCAATCCATTCTATTGATTAATTGCTCCAACTGTTGGGAAATTTCTCCTTATTTCTATGGTTGGTTCTGTCCTTGATTAATTCCATCCATTGCTTTTTGTCCTGCCTTCTGGTGCTTTGGAGAATAGCTTGAGTCCCTTTTCTTTGTGGCAGCCCCTGAGATATTGGAAGACTGCGATCATGTCACCCAAGTCCTTCTTTTCATTAACCTTGACAGACCCAATTCCTGCGACCATTCATGCTTTTTAGCCTCCAGTCCCCTAGTCATCTTTGTTCCTGTCCCCTAATCATCTTTGGTGAATGGTATCTCCTTGACCGATTCCTTTTCCCACTGAATCAGTACAGGGGATCTATTTCCACTGGACTCATGTCTTAACTCTTGTCTGGATATTTTCTAACGTAACAGCTGTATTTCCTTATGTGCCGCATTTGGTTCGTAGTGTTAGAAGAAATGTCCATGTGGGTTCAGTTCCAAGTGGGGAAAAAGACACTGGAAACATGGAGGCTGCTTGGAAGGATGGTTTTATTGGTGGATCAGGATTGAAGTTCCAGGTGAAAAGGGCTGAGATGCTGAGAGCCCCTGGGTTTTATACCCGCTGTTGTAGTTTGAATTTGGGCTTGTGTTCTGATTGGCTGTCAGAACTCCCATGGTGCCATGCAAGGGCAACTTTATAGGTTGTCTTTTGAGACCCAAGCTTGGTTGAATCCTTTTGTCTGTGCTATGTGGCTCCAATCTTCCAAGGGGCCATGTGGCACTCCCACCCTGGGGCCAGGAGCCTTTCAATTGCAAATAAAACAAGCTCAGTCTATTGTCTTCCAAATAAGTATCTGCTGGTGGGGGCAGGGGGCTAGAGCTGAATCTCTGTCTTAAGATTTCTGTTAACTTTAACTTTAACTTTAACTTTTATTAAATTTATATACCGCCCTCTCTCCCGAAGGACTATTAACCTTTTAGAGGAAATATTCTGCCTTTTAATATTTCCTGGAATATTTCATTTTTTCCTAGGAGAGGGGTGGGTACTAACTTCCAACAGTAGTTTGCATCATGATAAACGATTTCTTTCCTTTTAGTTTAATAGATTGTGTGAACCTGATCAGCTTCCTGATTTGTAGACTTTGGCAGACACTAAATCTAATTTGGGGCCCCTAAGATTGTATCATTAATATTTAGCACGAAAATCTTCCAGGTAGCTTTCAGTTTACAACCATCTAATGCCTAATGAAAACAACAGTGATGTTGGAAAAGTGACTTAATACCAGTCCTCGTGCTTGTGACCATTATAATACCTGCATGGTCACAGGATCACAATTTGAGCAATTAGCAGTATTTACAATGGTCGCAGTGTTTCAGGGTCATGGGACTGCCATTTGTGACCTACTCAACTAGTTTCTGACCAGCATAGACAACGGGGAAGCTGAGTTGGTTTAATGACTGCGTGATTTATTTAAAGACTGCAATGATTTGTTAACAACTGTGACAAAAAAAAAAAAACCCATTTAACAACTGTCTTGCTTAGCAAGCACTTAGAAAGTCTGATCCCAAATGTGATTGTAAGTTGAGAACTTCACATTTAGAATGTGTATTTCAAACCGAGTATTTTTGTAACAATAATGAAACTGGACAGCATCTAAGCATCTGCAAGGATTAACTCAACTAATTTCTATTAAAATACACAAAAGGAGGCTGAAAATCTCACCCTCCTTCCATCTGGCGATGTCATTCCACCAAGCCTAGTATTTCCTAGGGTCCTCGGAGGTTTTTTAAAAAAGTAATTTAATTTTCAGTTAAAGCCACAAAACTTTCAGCTGCCCTACAGTAAATCACTGTTAAGCTAAATATGGCTTGACATGATGTCTGAATCTAGTCATTAAGGTAGACATTATCTATCCAAAAGTTCTGTTTCTTGTGTTTAGTGATTGATTTAAGCTATGTCTGCCTTTCTTCACAGTATATAAATTTAAAAGAGGCTTGCGACATTAATAACACGGGCAATCACCATAAAACAGAAACAAGAACCAACAGCAAAAGGAAAACAGTAATAAAAACAACAGCCAACCTAGCATTACATCCATTAAAACAAATAAAACAATTCTGCAGTTTTTAGTCTGTGTGTGTATATATATATATATGTTAAAATAAAAACTAACTGAAACTCAACATGTTATTAATGCCCTATTTGTGAAGAAAATTGCAGATTTTTCTCATAAAAAAGCAAAGTGAATAAAATTCTCACCACTATAGCACAGGATTTAAAAGAATAACAGTTGGAAGGAACTTTGGAGGTCTTCTGGTCCACCCCAGAGGTGAAATTCAGCAGGCTCTAGCAAGTTTGCTAGAACAGGTAGTAAATTTTCCAAGCAGTTCGGAGAACCGGTTGTTAGAAGAAATCTCCTTTTGTTTTTTTGTTTTTCACTTTGCAGGGTTAATCCTGTAAGGAAGGCAGGAAAGAAACATCCTGGTGTTGTTTCTAGCCTAATCTTTATTGCCCTGCTTATAGAAACTGCCCATCCAGTCACATGACCCCCCCAGCCACACCCACCAAGCCACGCCCACAGAACCGGTGGTAAAAAAAAATACTTTGAGATAGCCACCAGTATAGAATACAGAATTAATTACAGAATGCAAAATTCAATTGTCCAGTATAGAATTGAGGTAGACTCTGGTACAGAATTCAGAATTAAATTCTCTAGTATAGGTGGATTCCAGTACCTAATTCAGCCATATCATCACTGGAAATTTTCTTTAATCAGCCAACAGGAACAGATAAAAAAGCAACTCTGATCCTTATAAAAGCTTTCAAATTCAACTCATTTGTGCCTTTGAATTGTGATGAAACTAGTATTTCTGAGAAACTGAGCTAGGTTTCAGCTACCACAAAGGATGCAAGGTCATTTCTGAGATGAATCCAAGGAAATCTCATTAAGCCTGGGCAAGCTGTAGAGGGACCATTTTGCGATCCGCTGGGATAAATTGGAAGCAGGCAAATAGTTCATTAAAAGCCAGTGCTGTATGCAAAGTGAGCAAAATAATAAGGCTGACCCACAGAAATATGATCTTCCCCATGTGTTGACCAATGCAGGGGGAGCTGCTGTCCAAGGAAAAATACAGTAGTTGCTTTTGTGGGCTATGTCAGTTTGTAAGCTTTATTTAACCTGGACTTTTCTTAAATCCCCCTTACGTCGTGTAGAGCAATGCAAAATGGACCAGCACAATATTTAACAGAATAACAGAGTTGGAAGGGATTGTAGAGGTCTTCTAGTTCAACTCACTTGTGATGACCCGGGGCATGGCACGAAAGCAACTCAGCCAGAGAACCAGTCCAACTTCCCTTTATTGCTCCAACTGGGCCCCCAAACCGTTCCCACATTCACTACCAGTCCTTGAACAAAACTCTCCCATGCATCTTCAGCAGCCTTTGGCTGCAAATTGTCCAGTGATTAGCCACGCAGCAACCAGGGCCAGCAGTCCAACAAGCCAGGTTAGCCACACAGTTAGAAGGGCCAGAGTTTCAGTGAAGCAGGCAAACCCCACAAAACAGACCATAGCAAACTCCAGGCTTTGGCAATTTCACATGAGGCTCCACTGACTCAATGTTTGTTCCTGACAAATTCCCCTGCCACCAATACCTCCTTATCTCTCAGTCTCCAGGTGTGCCTTGTGAAAGGGAGTGGATCACTCTCCTCCCTTGTAGCCAGCTCGAGCTGCAGTGGTCACACCTTCTCTCCTCCCTATGTCTTCTTGGATCAGGGGATCAGGAGGGGGTAATCCTTGCTTGTCTCTTGAGCTTCCCCTGTCTGTAGGCCCTACTACTTCAGGCAAGCCTTGTCTGGACTGACTCTGTCCTTCCTCAGGTTTCCCGCAAGGCCAACGGTTCCTGTTCCAGCTCACCCTCCCCCAAAGATGGAGACATGACACTCCTGCTCAGGAAACCTGCTGTCCCTGCTGCTCATTAAAACTTATACCATTTCCAGACAAATGGTTGTCTATCCAATTTCTTCTTAAAAAAATTCCAGTGTTGGATCATTGACACCTGAGGGGAGGACAAGAAGCAATGGGTGGAAACTACTCAAGGAGAGAAGCAACTTAGGACTAAGGAGAAATTTCTTGACCATGAGAACAATTAATCAGTGGAATGACTTTGCCTCCAGATGTTGTGAATGCTGCAACCCTGGAAGTTTTTAAAAAACAGATTGGACAATCCTGCTAGGGCTCAAGATTGACCTTCTGTTTTATTTCGAGAAATAACGGCAATCGCAAGGTTGCTTTAGTGAAATCAGCTCTTTTTATTTACAGGATCAGTC
>JAEANM010018817.1:0-12536 GCA_017656035.1 Myanophis thanlyinensis | reverse complement strand
TTTTTTATTTTACATATGCCACCAGTCTTGCTAATGGCGACTTTAGTTTCTTATTGGGTTTGTGACAGTTTGAAGCTTGGAATTTTGATTCCATCTAAGTAGGAATATTCTATGCTTACTAAATATTTGAGTTTGTTTTTTAAAGTTTCTGGATGACAATCTGAAGGATCAAAGATTTTGCCCTTCATCTCCACCTGCATCTATACTTGGTAGCATTTAGAGTTATATACAGCTTCATGTGCTTTATAACACTCTCTAAGCAGTTTACAAATGTCAGCATATTGCTCCCAACAATTTGGACCCTCATTTTACTAACCTTGGAAGGATGAGCCGGTTAAGATCTGCCTTCTAGCAGAGGGCAGAGTTAGCCTACAACACTGCATTCTACTGAATAGTTAATTGTTTTGACATTTTGTATAGAAAATTTGAATACACAGTAATATCATATGGCTTAATGAAGATCCCAAAGTTTCAGAATACTAATTTTAATAGACACTATTTAGGCCAAAAAAAATGTCAAGAAAGAACATCATTTAAAAATCACATTTTTGTGTGTCAGTTATTCTGGTAATCATGAAAGGTCTTAAATAAAATATTGGAACAGATTATGTATAGTTAAGTTCCTGATGTTACACTTGAAATATCTGATTCTGATCTAAAACCCATGATGCCAACTGATCCATAATTAATTACTTAAGCATTAAGTTAGAGAGCAACAGTATTTATTGCAACTCTTGTTCAGAATACAGATACTGTAGCTATAGCAGTTCAACCTTTATTTTATCAGTCCACTTTTATGAACAGGCAATGACTTTTTTATGAAATATAAACTTAAACATCATTTCATTTGAGGTAGAAAAATGTATGCAATGCATATTAGTACTGAAATATATTAGTATTTTTATGCGTGACATTTCAATGACAAACCCATTAATAGATCCCCAGGCAACATTCAGCTTGATAATATTAGTTCCATATATATCTTGCCAGGTGATGTATTTCCTCCCATTAGCAATTATGAGAAAGTTCAGGAACAAAATGAATAGTAAGGAAAACAGAAAATGGACATAGAGACAGAACATGTCATATTTCTTTGATGTTGCTAAAAAAAATAAGTACTGGTTTTATCAGCAGCAACTTCTAGTTTAAGGATTTGGTATGACCATTGATGGATTTACATGAAATCTACTTGTCAACTTACCTTGATTTCTAATTCAAAATAATCTACATTAGAGAATCAAATTTATCTCGTGGTTAAGATAGGCTGACCATATTTAATAAACAAAAAAAGAGGATGGGGGGGCATCGGTGGGGGGGGGGTCAGCCGGGGACGGGGTGGGGCATCGTCAGCTTCATTGGGGGTGGGGCGGCGGGGGGGTGTTGGTGGCGGGGCGGCAGCAATGGGGGCGCATCGGCAGGGGCATCGGGGGGGCATCGGCGGCGGCAACGGGGGGCATCGGCGGCGGCAACGGGGGGCATTGGCGGCGGCAACGGGGGGCATCGGCGGCGGCAACGGGGGGGCGGTGGGGGGGCCCGGGGGCTTCCCTTCGCCGGCAATCGACCACAAATAGGCTGAGAAGCAAGAAGCTTGTTCCGGGACTTCTTGCTGGAGCTTCTCGCTTTTCTCCATTTGCCCGGATATGACGTCGCCGCTTTTACGTCCAGTCCGTGGCGTCCGGGTAAATTTATAAAATTTATAAAACCCGTCCGGACGCCCCGGACAGGACCTAAAAAGAGGACATGTTCGGGCAAAAGAGGACGGTTGGTCACCCTAATGTAGTTCCATTGAGGAGTACATGTGAAGTGCAATTGGTCAGCCAGTTATGAATTCGGTGGTGATGCTGTATCCCACATTTTTCTAATGTACCAAGAAGTAGGTCGTGGTCTACTAGGTCAAATCTCTGGTCCACTAATTTAGTTACTTTGTCAAAGATTGCAATAAGGTTTGTCTGGCATGATCTCTTTTTAACAAAGCTATGTTGGCTTTTAGTAATAGCTTTGCTTGTTTCTGAATCATCCTGGAGAAGTTTTACCATTAACTTCTAATTTTATATTTCCAGAATTATAAAAGAGAGAAAAGACAATTAGTTGTTTGTTCCCAGCAAATTATGGGAGTTCCTTGGTTCAAGTTAATAAAACTTCTGTATATTATGATGCCCATGTGCATGACTAGATTATGAATGGTTTGTAAAGACATGGATTGATCATCATGCATTATTTTTTGTTCTTCTTTTTATGGGACCTTTAACTTTTTTCTTTGATGAAGAAGTCTTGGAAAATAAATAGTAACTATTTTGTAAACCTTTAGTTGAATGAATAAAGATGTTTCCTGAACAAAAAAATTGCTTTTTTTGTCAGCCATTCACAATCTGATGCCACTAGTACTAAAATTCTGAGTTTCTGGAAATCACCATCACAATCGCTGCTCTTACCTAATGCCTTTCCTCTCCTCCACTTCTTTGCATGCTTTCACTTTTCTTACTTGCATTTGTTTTTCATTTCCCTTTTTCCTTTTTCAACAGAAACTTTAAAGGATACATTCCTTTGCTGTATCTTCTTTATAAACAAAATTCTTCTGACACCATAAACAGTAAGAAATTCATTTTCACATCAGCTTTCATGGATCAGAGCTTGTATCATCAAGCCATAGAATATAGCCCTGTAAGAAGCACGTTAGAACTCTATGAAGCTTGAGTTTGGTCAAACTACCTAATTAAATCATGGAATCAGTTTGGTGTGTCTAATTGGGTACATTTGAATTCATACAGCTATTTGATGGACTTTTGTGCATCAAATCTTGGACGGTTCTTATATCCCATCCATAAAATATTCTGCTGTCATGGTAGGAATCAAGGGAGAAATGTAAAATGGAAAAATTGCTTTGGAATCTTTGAAGCTTTATAATCTTTCCTTCAGTAAAGCAGAATATTGGTTTCTTATAAATGTTGCTTTTAAGCAATGAGATATTACATTTACTATTCAATACCTAAACTGCTTGACTAATGGCTGGGGGTTTTGTTTTCCCCCTTCATCTTTCAGAATTTTGTACTGAACCTGATTCTTACAATTCCTGGCATTCACAAATTTATACTACTGCAGTCTTCATTTTGGGAATGAGCTGTAGTCAGCTGTGATTTATCATCTCTACTTGGCTTAATAAATCATAGTTCATTTGGCTTTGCACAGTAGCTACAAATTCCACACTGGCATGTGTAACCCATCACTGTTTAAATTCAGGCCTTGTGGTCTAATTTATGTACTTTGGCTGTTTTCTCTCAGAATGTTCAAGTATTAGACAACTTATGCATTATTTTGTGATATGTTAGTTGTTCTTAGTAAGGATATTACCCAACTGTGTATTTTGTAGATTTCGGAGCATCACACTATGCTTTTAAATCTAAAATCAATTCTATGTATATAACATGAATTCATCTAGCAAAAGCACCAACCAGTATTTTAGCATGTGCAGAGAATTATAGGGTTTGAGGGGACCTCAGAGATTATGTAGTCCTACCCACTGTTCTGTTCAGGATTCCCTACAATGCCTCTGACAGATGAATATCCAATCTCTGAACAATTCCAGCAAAAGAGAACTCACCACTTCATGTTGCAGTCTGCTCCAGTAGCAGTCAGCTCACAGTACTGGGAGATTTATCCTAATTTATCCTGAAAACTTTTCCTTATAGTTTTAACCCACTCTTCTGGTCCTGCCCTCTGGATCAATAATAGAATAGCAATAGCACTTAGACTTATATACTGCTTCACGTGCTCTACAGCCCGTCTCTAAGTGGTTTACAGAGTCAGCATATTGCCTCCAAAAATCTGGGTCCTGGTTTTATCGATCTCAGAAAGATGGAAGACTGAGTGTCAACTTTGAGCCCATGAGACTCGAACTGCCAAACTGCTGGAAGCCAGCAGTCAAGTAATCTGCAGTACTGCATTCTAACCACTGTGTCACCACCATGGCTCTTAAAAATAATTCCTCTTTGTGTGAAAGTTCCATTGTAACCCTCTGGAATGGGATCCAATCCTAATGATGTTCTGGAAGTCATTAAAATCATGGTTGTTCTCCCAAGTTCTGGGATAGGTTAACTGTGGTGCCTGTCTCTTTGAGGCTCTTCTTTTTTAACATGAAATATGGTTAACTGATGTTGCAGATTCTTCCTCTCTTCTTTTTCTGCTTTTCAATGGTAAAATATCCAGAGTAATTCTGCGGTTGGGTAGCCTTCAAATGAAACAAACCGACTGCTATCACATCTCCTCTCAGTCTTTTATGTAGGCTAAGCATATCCAGATCCCTTAAGTGTTCCCGATAGGGTTTGTTTTCTACACCCTGCACCCTCTTGATACCCTTCCTCTGAACTTGATCCAATTTGTCACAGTTGCTTTTGAAGGACAATGATTTAGATTTGCACTGCTGTTAGTGCATGCCAAGATGATATTTGCTTTTTAGCAGCAGCCTCATACTCCTGGTACATGTTTTAATGTATGATCAATAGGGTCAGCCTGGTCCAACCTATTGCATTCTGTAGTATTCATTTTGGCCAAGTGCTCAAGTCTATCTATATCATTTGGATCTTGTTTCACTAAAGCAGTGTTTCTCAATCTTGACAACTTTAAGATGAGTGGACTTCAACTCCCAGAATTCCCCAGCCAGCTTTTCTGGAAGTTGTCTAATTATTAGCTTAGATTGGAAGAAGAAAAAGAAAGAAAAGTGCTTTGGCCTCCCTTACTAATCTCCTGTTTGCTTATTTGATGAAGTAATTCTGCCAATGAATTCTCAGCAACACTATTCTTTGATTCCTTAGAATTATTTTTTTGTTCAGTAATATAGGTGGAATATAAGTGTGGAGTATAAAGAATGTACTATAAATATCTTTTAATTTGATATTTATGAATTTATCTGCCCATTTATTTATTTATTGAACAAATTTTAGATCATTCTTTAAGAGTAATATGAAGTGCTATATAATTGTTGTTTTCTTCCTTGTGTTTTCCTGCAAGCATAGGGTCAACTTTTTTTAAAATCAATTCAATATTGATCCATTGGTTACAATGGAATTTGATCAACTGGCTTGTCGCCCAAGTCTGATGTCATTGGCTGAGAGGGAACGACTGGCCCAAACTCATGTGGCTCGCTTTTATGGCTAAAGAGGGGCTAGAATTTACAGTCTCCCAGTTGCCAGCGAAATACCTTAACCACTAGTACAAACTGACTGTCCTGTAGGATAATAAAAATAAATACATCTCAGAAAGCAGCAAAAGCATGGAAAAACTAATGTAATTCATTTGCGTGGAGAAGATTTGATGAGTCAGTCATATTCCTTGCTAGACTATGTTTAATAGTGAAAACTGATTACTAGGTAGTTGAATATTAGAAACTGAATGCTGATAATTTCATTTATTTTTCTAAATTTTTGATTCTTAATATTTGGACCAATTCACTGACTATGAAATGATATTGTAATGTTATTTCTTACTGCTGGGAGTATTATTGTGTATTCACTTAAATGTATGAGGCTTGAATGTGAGAATTAGGAACTGTGTAACTTGGAATAAATTGTTATTGCTAATCTAAATCTACTTCATAAAATTATTTTGAAATTGAAATGCTTTCAGTTGTATGCAAGCAATTAAGTAATATATTTATTATTGATTGCCTTACACTCTGCTCTTGAAGCAGTTACCTTTGTAGTTGTCTGAAATACTGGAAGATGAGTTATATGATTAGTGAACTTAGGGAATTACATAATAGTTTTTTGATATCTTTTGGCCAAGAAATGGAAAAAAAATCGGCTATATTTTCTTCATTAGATAAATGCTGGATATCCCTTTTATGCATTACATTAAATACCATCAAAGATTTGGAGTTTTCTAGACAGTTCAACTAACAGAAATTAATAGTACAGATAAAATCTAACAAACGCATATGAAACTGCAGAATAAATATAGGACCATCAGCAGAGCACTAAGGAAGTAGAAAGATTTAGAAAAACATTAACATTGTCTTTAAAAATTAACAACCAAATAATTTTGGGGTGCCCTATTTTCATTTGCTTGAAGCATTCTGAGAAAAATACTTAAGATAATGTCACAATCTCAGACAGTTTTTCTGATAATTTGTCCCTAACTCTGCTAATTTTAACACCAGGTCTTTGAATTGGTTCCGCAAACAGCTGAAAGCTGTTGAATAGTGCAAAGTAGTTAGGTTACATAATGGCCATCCTTATTAACAATCTCAATCTGTTTTGAATACAGTATCTCTGTTCACGTCAGATTTTTATTGGAATATCCATATAAGTGATAAGAGATGCCCCACACGCTTAAGGCTATGTTGACCCAAATGACATTACCAGTTCCAGGAGCACTCCCAAATGATAAATAATTTGTTAGGGAGAATCCAGTCTCCTGGTTAAAATTTATTTAACCGGGCAGAGTAACTAAGGATAGTGCATTATTTGCATTTATTTTAAGCATTATTTGTTGAACAAGTGATATTGGTTATACAATGCTAAGTCAGAATAATTAGACTGCTTTGTTCTAACTCCAGAAACATATTACATAAGTGCTTAGTGCACCATATAAACATAGCTATTCCATGTTGTCTGAAGTAGTCAAGCTTTATTATATAGCTATCGGATCTAGGCTTCAAAAATCTGAATATTATGATAGCATCTAAAGAAAATCCTGAGGAAAGAAATAAAGAAAACTATTTCTTGCCAAGGGAATTATCTGATTTTTGCAGCACAGATCTGGTAGCCCTTGTTTATTTATTCTCATCTATTTGATTACTGGAGTCAAATTCAGCCATTGATGAAAGAGAAATTGAGAAAGCTGAGTGTAGTCCAATGATGGTGAGCCTACAGCACTCATGTGACAGACCATGACATTTTGGCTGATATACCACCATTCACCAACTCCCAACAACTATTCTTGAAAGCACACTTCATCATCACAAGATTTTTGGAGGTTGCGGAGGCTGCACAAGAATGTGGCTTGAAGCTACTTCAAGAACAAAGGCCTTGTGCAATCTGGAGCTGCTTTGGGTAGATAGAAGTACAAATAAGCCAATAGAAAGAGAACACTGCCTGAAGGTAAGCAATATGCCACAGATCTGGAGATCACATGACTGGACTATATTTTTTAAAAATAAATACGGGTAATCCTTGACTTACAACAGTTCATTTAGTGACCTTTGGAAGATATTCTGACACTAAAAAAGTGACTTATGACCATTTTTCACATTTACAACCATTGCAGCCTCCTCATGGTCACGTGATCAAAATTCAGATGCTTGGAAACTGACTCACATTTATGACAATTACAAGGTCCTGGGATCCTTTTGCGATCTTCTGACAAGCAAAGTCAATGGGGAAGCCAGATTCGCTTAACTGCTACTAACTTAACAAAGGCAATGATTCATTTAATAACTGTGACAAAAAAGATGAAATGGGGCAAAAGTCACTTAACAACTGTCTACTTAGCAATAACCATTTTGGGCTCAATTGTGCTCTTAAATAGAGGACTATCTGTATGTAAAGAATTATGGGGGGGGGTTGTTCCGTGTGTGTGTGGGGGGGGCTCAATTGGAGGCTTCTAAGAAGAGATTGAACAACCATTTGTTCAGAATGGTATAGAGTTGGACTAGAAGATTTCCAAGGTCCCTTCCAATTCTGTTATTCTGTTATTTTCTGAATTTTTGATATGCTGAGGTCAAAGGTTTGGCCATCGCTGGTACAGTCTGACATTTCAGTCCATGCTCTTAGATATCTTTTACCATGTGGGAGAAGGTGGAATGCTGTAAAAGAAGACATTCTCTTGTTGAATTTAACCCTTGATGACAACATACAGGCAGTTTTTATGACTAGGTGATAAAAGTACCTTCTTTTCTCAGTTCCCCATCTTAGCTACCTTAAATTCCATTGTGGTTCTCAGACAGTATTAACTGGTGATTTAATTAGGTGGCTACATTGTTAGTAACATTTAACATTCTCCTTTAGCCTTTTAATAATAATAATAATAATGTTTTAATTGTGGAATGTTTTTAATATTGCACTTTTATGGGTTGTTTTTTGTATACTGCAGAGAATCATGTTGTGTGATATGGATGCTGATATAAATAGGATGAATAGTTGGATAAAGACAGACAGACAGATGTCCAGCACTTTTTAGCTTCTGAGAGTAAACTAATTCAGCTCAGTGCTGCCATCTGCTGAGGTAGTAGAATCCTAAAGCAGAACATTAATTTCCAACGTAATCTTTTGGAAATGGACTTTCCCCTTTTGTGGATGGAGGGGGTGATATGTGGAAATCACATCATATTTAGATATTTTCAAATCAATTCTGATACTTTTAGCTACAGCAGAAATCTTTACATGCTAGGGAGTATTGGTGGAGGATTCTTTTTACAAGTTTATTAAAAGGAAGTAAAAATGACAATATTAAATAGAAATCAGTAATGTCAGATTCAATCTCGCTTGATTTAGAGCAGGAGAAAATTTTGCAGTTCAAAATTTTCTGGGAAATCTATATTACTGGTAGGGTCTCATAGTAATTTTCTGCCTAAACAAGCAATGTATGTGTCACTGCTTCTTACTGTAAGCGGGATAAAAAGTTCCTAAAAAGGATAGCTGACAATATATGCAAAAAGCTCATTTTTTATAACAGTATGTACCTGGATATAATAAAGTGGTAGTTGATGCTTTCTTTGTCTTTCAGAGTGCTCTGGATGCTGAACATTTTATGTTTAGTCTAGCTAAACTATCTTGTGATTGTATGTGGTTACACAAATGAAAAGCTTGGATTCCATAGACATTCTAGCAATCCTTTTTCCCTTGGAAGACAGTTACATTAAGTTCAGAAGTTACAAGTTAGTGACCAAAATGTTTGTTTCCTACTAGTAATAGCTTGTTATAAACTGATTTTTTTTTTAAAAACCAACCCAATATAATACTTATTGATGTAGAAAAAAAATCTATGTGTCTGTATTCACGTATTTGTCTTGGCAATTAGTTTCTAAAGGTTTTTCTACTTCTAATAGTTTAGCTTTAAAAAGCTCATTTATTTAAATTAAATTGCCCCTGAATAATGATTGCACCATTCAAAACAATAAGCCCCTGGGATGCAGGATTTGCTTTTTGTGCAAAACCAAACTGTAGGCCAATCCACATTAGCAGATTTCTGTTTAAAAGGAGTCTTATCTGACAATAGCTATTTGGCACTGTTATTTGATTTCATACTGTCTACTGTGCTTCAAACTTAGATTATATTCTAATCAAAAAGTATAATTCCCATGCTTTGTTTTGATTAAAAGGTTTTACTCACATTTAATACTAAGTTTTCTTTTTGTTACAAGGAGTCATCTTAGTGAGCTTTAAGCTCTTCAGCTTCTCCTCTTCTGTAATGCAATTGGAAGGTGTTTGAAAGCATTTGCTTATGCTTTTAGATTGTTAATGATGTTGGAACCTAGACAAACTGGTTTACTGTAATATATATACAAGCCACAGCAACTCTGATTTGCTGTCTGGTTAGGAAAGGAGGTGTTTGGAAACTGTCCAGATGAAATTAGCTGCAACATTCAATGTTGCCTAGAATAGGTAGCATCATTATAACTACCGGTACGTATGTTAAACAAACTAGCCTCAAGAAACATGATTTGAAGACCAGATGTTTAAATCTGGTATTAGACTTTTTAGGTTAAAAAATTTAGTTGTGTTCTTTAGTATAGCAAAGAAACTCAATTTCTAATGTCCAAAAGACAGCCCTACTCATTTGAATATTATGGCTGCTCCAATAGTTTAGTCATTCTCATTTATTTGTAAAAAGAATTGGCATGCTTTGAAGCATCTGCTTTGAAGGATTGGCAGCCTTAAACCCCAAGAATATTGTGGTATTACACGTAATATTGCAAAAACTTCAGGAATATTACAAAAATGTCAGGAGAGACTGATTTTGAAGGAAGTGAGATGATATATTATTAAATAAAACCTGTTTATTGCCCAGATCCCAGCTTGTGTTAAAATCATAATTTGGTTTGCTTGGCTTTGATGTAGGCTATTATGTGAATTTTGTCACTGTGGGGCTCGCTAACCACTTAAATAATATTGATAATCTTGCAAGATTTTTTGTGTGAATATATATTAATAATTTTGGTTCCCATGATGTGAAAATCCTGCAGGGCTATGAAGATCTAGATTTTCACCCTAGCAATGGACTTGGATAGAAGTGAGGCTAGCAAATGCAAGGGTAACTGTAGACTTGATTGGATGTTGTGGCATTGGAATTGGGATATATGGTGTTGTTCTAGATTTAGTTGATGATACTGATTCTTTTTTTCTTAGATGTCATTTGTGAGCCACTTAGGATGATCATATAAAAATACCTCACCATGTAAGCGTCTATAGAATACCCTGGTTTATAGCTTATATATTGTCAAAATATGGCCAGTTGTGCTTTATTCAATAAACCATGATTGAAATAAATCCAAACTGTTGTTTGTGCTTTGTTTCTAAGACCCACCAAATAGAAATCACTCCAAGCAATTCATCAGCTAATGAGTTACACTCCATGTATGTTGGAGTTCAGTAACCAGTCATTTCAGTGTGCAAAGATATCTGGCTACCTACGTAGCATTTATTATTTTTATACCCTTTTTACAAGCAAGGAAGAGTAACATGGATACAGTATTTGGTTTGGAGAATAGATGCCACATTGGTAAAATCCCCCAACATCATTGGTAAAATCTCCCAACCAATTCTTAAGAATAAAGATGATGTAAGTAAAGTGAGGTCATCGTGCCAGGTACAGGACAAGGGGGCTTTCCAACCCAAGAAAGATAAAGGAATAAGATGTTACTAAGGTGAAGTCATGTAAGGTACATAGCAAGAGGCCAATAGTAGGGCTGCAGTTTGCTGCAAGCGCCATCTACTGTACTTCAATAGTTACTACACATGTACTGCAATGATGTGCACATGCTTGAATATAGTGGTGTTCACACTGTTTTCTGTTGTACTATCCTATAGATTTTCCAACTTGCTGCTATGAGGAAACCTCGGCGGAGGTCCCGGCAGACTTTAGAGGGAAGACGCTCTCCTTCACCGTACAGCTTGAAATGCTCACCCACCCGAGAGACCCTGACATACGCCCAGGCTCAGCGAATAGTGGAAGTCGATATTGATGGCCGTCTCCATCGCATCAGCATTTATGATCCTCTAAAGATTATCACCGAGGATGAGCTAACCGCCCAGGACATCACAGAATGCAACAGTAACAAAGAAAACAGTGAACAACCCCTATTTCCTTCAAAACCCAAGAAAAACCAGTGCAAAGGTAAAAAGAAGGAGACGTGCACCAAACATGCTTCAGGAGCATCTTTTCATCTACCACACCCCAGCTTTCGCATGATTGACTCTTTCAGCCAGCTGGATGCTCCGCCTTTGCCTTCCGCTTACTATCAGTATATTGAGAAACCACCCGAGGATGTTGACGCTGAAGTGGAATATGATTTGGATGAAGAAGATTTGGCCTGGCTTGACATGATCAATGACAAAAGGAAGAGTGACGGGTATGGGTCAATTTCTGCAGAGACTTTTGAATTGCTGCTGGATCGTCTGGAGAAAGAGTCGTATTTGGAGAGTCGTAATAATGGAGCCCAGCAGACGATGATAGATGAGGATGCTGTTTGTTGTGTTTGTATGGATGATGAATGTCATAACAGCAATGTCATTTTATTTTGTGACATTTGCAACTTGGCTGTGCACCAGGAGTGTTATGGAGTTCCCTACATCCCTGAGGGACAATGGCTTTGTCGCTGCTGTTTACAATCCCCTTCCCACCCTGTTGATTGTGTCTTGTGTCCAAACAAAGGTGGAGCATTCAAACAGACCAGTGATGGTCACTGGGCTCACGTTGTTTGTGCCATCTGGATCCCAGAAATCTGTTTTGCAAACACTGTGTTTCTGGAACCCATTGAGGGAATAGAAAATATCCCACCTGCCCGCTGGAAACTAACTTGCTACATCTGCAAGCAGAAGGGCATGGGAGCAGCTATCCAGTGCCACAAAATGAACTGCTACACTGCTTTCCATGTTACCTGTGCCCAGAGAGCTGGTCTCTTCATGAAGATTGAGCCCATGAGGGAGACCAGTCTCAACGGCACCACATTTACTGTGCGCAAAACTGCTTACTGTGAGGCACATTCTCCTCCTGGCACTGTGAAAAAAGGACATGAAACTACTGCTCATGAAGGAGATAAGGACATTGTAAAGAATGAGACAATGGAGAGGGCCAGTCCCAAAAATAAAAACAAAGTAAAATGGAAGCAGAAGGTGAAAAAGGAAAGCAGTGCTTCTGCACCTCTGCTAATGGTCACACAGATCCCTTCTTACCGGTAAGTGGCGCAGCTGTTCCAGTCATTGTTTCAGTATAGATCCATGGCCTAGTCCAGGGGTGGGCAATTACGGCTCCTTCATGACTTGTGGACTTCAACTCCCAGAATTCCTGAGCCAACCATGCTGGCTCAGGAATTCTGGGAGTTG
>JAEANM010018816.1:0-12536 GCA_017656035.1 Myanophis thanlyinensis | reverse complement strand
AGAGAGAGAGAGAGAGAGAGAGAATACCAAGTGATGACAACAGGTAAAACAACCAGCCTTAAAATTGACATGAAAAATAACAAAATGGTGTATAGTTTTTGCATTTTAGGCTCAACCATGAACAATAAAGGAACAAATTGTCAATAAATATTCTGCAGATTACAACTTGGTAGAGCAGCCCTGAAGGCCTCAACCAATATATTCAGACACCTTGATGTCTCTGTACTTACAAAGACCAGAACCATGCAAGCTGTAGCATTGCCCTGTGGAAGCAAAAGTTGGACTTTGAAGAAGCAGAAAAAGTATTTGGCTTTTCCTGCCTAAGTGCAAGACCTTACTTTTCTCACCACTGAACTGCCTCTTGTTGGATAAGGCCCAATGCTCAAGTCTGTCAAGATCCTTCTGGAACTTGAGTCCATCTTCCAAAGTTCCTGTTGTTCCCCTTAGCTTGGTGTCATCTGCAAATTTGACAAGGTTCCCTGTTATCCCCTCATCTAAATTATTTATGAAGATCCTGAAAAGCACTGGGCCTAAGACGAAACCTTGGGGTTCATGCTGCTCCCTGCTTCCCTCCATGTAGATGCAATCCTGTTGAGGGCTGCACACTGATTTTAGTCACCAATTGCAAATCCAGTGGTCAGCCTTTCCAACCTGCAAGCACCAACCACTCTTCTCCAGGCGGGAAATCCTCTGGCCTGAATTCCTCACAAATAGGTAAAACGATGACCAGCTCATCCTGCAGCTCTCGGGCAAATGAGCTTCTCAAGATCCACTCAGCCCTGCTCAGGGTTGCTGAGGATGCCAGCAGAGCTGTTTAATGGAGCGTCAGAACAGCAGAAAACGAGACAATGATCATTCAACCCAACAGCTCATCCCTTCTTGTACTAAATAGGAAAGAGGATTTTTCAATTTCAATTCCAAATTTTATTGGTCACATACACAATCATACATGGGTACAATATGCAGTGAAATGCTTACACAACTGCAGGTAAGTTAAGGTAGGAAGGGAGGGCTAGGGGGTAGCTGGGAAGGTGGGAATCAGATGCAATCATGGATCTTGGAAGGAGGGTTGGGGTAGTTGTGAAGGGAAATCAGATGCAGTCATGGATCTTATAGTCCTGATATTCTTGTGGTACGTTGTCTGGGATCTTATAGTCCTGAGTACTCTTCTTGTTACGAAGGAAGGAAGGGGTTTGCTATGTTTCTCAGTGACTACTACTCAGCCATGTGTACAAAGAAAAATACATCAGAACTCTAGGGAGAACCAACTATCATGAAAGCAGATAATTTCCGTATCTTAAATCTAAAAAATACAATCCAGACGTAGCTCCCTAGATTGCTGTTTCCCTCGAATCCTGGGTTTGAGGCCATTTGAGAGACACTGCAGCTTCTCCCATGGGGAAAAAATAAGCTACATATAAAATGAAGCTACAATTTCTCTTTAGAAGCCAACTCAGGTAGGAAGCTTCTTCCTCCTCCTCCTCCTTTATTGTTTATTTTCCCAGGTTTACCTGTCTTTGCCTGCTGTGTAGTTTGATTGGTGAGACTCAGGTTTTCCTTTAACTCCTTCAAGTCCGAACCTTTGGGGATGAGATTTCACTATTTAATGGAATTAAGGAGTTTTATTAAAGCCTTGCATTTCCTTAATCCATGCCCCCAATTAATTTCAAAAAGTTTTGCAAAATATTTTCACTTCATATCCGTCTTGGGAAGACATAATATATTAGAAAGATATGGTCCAGTCAGATGCATTCTCCCAAATTGTCATTTTTCTTAACTTTGTTTGAGCCCCCTTTCCTGTTAAATTCCCACCTCTCATTAGTGAAATATTTTCCAGGCATGAAATTAGATTTAACAGATTTTATGTTGGCCAAAATTGTTGGGCTGCCAAGATGATTGATTAGAAGCCTAAGTCTCTCCTAGAAAGAGGAGGAGGAGTTCTTGTGAAGCTTCCAGTTGGAAAACTTCAAACGAATCAGTTTCAATTCCCATTTCCCTGTTTAAGAGAACATCTTCTATAGGCACAGAGCTGATCTGCTGCAGCCCTGAAGCAAGCGATGGGTAGGATGAAGTTGAAGCATGGACTCTCTTGACTCACAGCATAAGCAGAGAAAGGAAGGACTCTTGTAACTAGAAGAACTGCCATGCTTGTTTCACCCTGGCATTGTCATCTTTTGCTGGCCATTCCATTGTTTGAATTGGGAGAAAAGAATCATAGAATCTAGGACATGAAGGGACATTGGAATATTTGATTGTTGTGGGTGGTTTTTTGGTACACCTGTGTTTCTAGTTTGCCATCATAGCAAACCACAAGGTTCTGTCCTAGGCCCAGTGCTCTTCAACCTCTTCATCAATGATCTAGATGAGCGGATAGATAGAAGATATTCATCAAATCTGCAGATGACACCAAGCTTGGGGGATTAGCCAGCACGTTAGAAGATAGGCTCCAGATTCATAAGGATCTTGACAGATTTGAATACTGGGTCCTATCCTAACAACATGCAATTGGTGAGACAAGTAAGGTATACAAGCCTTATATAAAGCAAGAAAAAACAAATGCACAGATGTAAAACAGGTACCTAGTTAAAATAGTGGTAACTACGAGAGAAAGCTTAAGAGTCTTAGTAGACTATTATTTAAGTATGGTCCAGCAGTGTGCTGCAGCTGCAAAAAAAAAAAAAAAAAAAGCCCAATACAGTCCTAGGATAAATCCTCAGAAATCTAGTTTCAAGACTGTGTTAAGTGACAGTACTCTTTATACTGCACAGTAAGACCACATGTGGAATACTGTCTCTAATTCTGATTACCAAGAAACAAAGTTATTGAGACTCTAGAAAGGCTGCAGAGAAGAGCAACAGGTGCTAGGGCAGTGGTGGCAAACCTATGGTGAACCAGAGGTGGCGCTCAGAGACCTCTCTGTGGGTACGTGCGCCGTCGCCCCAGCCCAGCTCCATCACATTTCTCTGTCGTCTTTCTTGCGTCGTGTGCAGGGAAACAAAAGTTTGTGGCACTAACAAAAAAAGGTCACTCAGTTCCAACTTCTCGCGAAAGAAAAAGATCTCACAAAGTTGGAATTGAGTGAACTTTTGTTTAGTCCCACAAAGTTTTGTTTCCCTGCACATGATGCTGAGAAACGCAACAGAGAAACACGACGGAACGGGAAATCAGGTAGGCAAAGAAATGTTTGGGGTGGCTGTCAGGAGCTGCCAGTGTTGTGATGTCCTGCTGGCCAGCTGGTCTTCGGCTCTCCATCAGTGAGCTGATCCTGGGCTCTTCAGCCTCCGGATGTCAGATTCCCAGCACCAGTTCAGGGGTACCTTTCCCCCCAAGGGAGGGGGGAGAGAGAGAGGGAGGGAAAGAGAAAAGCAAGAGGGGGAGGGAAAGAAATATTACAAAAAAATTCTTTTATTGCTAAATGTAATATTTCAAAAGCAGAAAAAAAATGAAGGGGAATAAAATGCATTTATCACATATTTCTTAGAACAATTAGTTGAACACCTTGTTTATCATTATTTTAGGTAGTAAAACCTCATTATTTAGGTTAAAATGCTGTGTTGGCACTTTGCGATAAATAAGGCACTCAGTCTCTAAAAGGTTCACCATCACTGGTATAGGGTTATGATGGGTTAGAATGGAGGCTAAACTAAGACTGAGAGAACTAGGTATGTCTAGTTAATGAAGAGAACAACTAGGGGTGACAGGGCATCAGTCTTCCAGTACTTAACAGAATAAAAGAGTTGGAGGTCATCTACTCCACCCCCCTGTTCAAGCAGAAGACCCTATACCGTTCCAGACAAAGGGTTGTCCCATCTCTTAGAAACCTTCAGTAACAGAGCACCCACAACTTCGGAAGGAAAATCATTCCACATCACTGGTGGTTTTCAAAAATAGGCTCCAAGGTCGCTTTCCAAATTCATTATTCTCTGTTCTAATAAAATAACAATTTCCTTCATTCATTCATTCACCTTCATTCAGAACATTGCAGAATGTTCCCCAGAACACATGTCTGGTTCTTGTATTGTCACCATTCTGTTACTCGGAGCCCTTACCAAAGTATGGATTCCACTTTGATGCCCCCTCACAATGAACTGGATGTCATCGCTTCATACTACCTGACCAACAGTTTAGCCTGCTCATTCATAAGGAAGACTACACTTTCAAGCATCCAAATATCTTAATCTCACTGATCAAACTATATCACCATTAATCACGTCTATTAGAGCCTTTATTTTTCTCTTTGTCTCCTAGATTCACAATACAACTACTTTTATCTCATTTGTTAGTTCATGTCCTTTACCTCTTACCTTCCAAGCTGCAGCCTTCTCTATTATCACCAGACTGACCTATTGTCCATCACGGGTTTGGTCCCTTAAGCCTTTCCCATAATGCTTTTTTAGTCAGAGGAATAAAAAGGAGCCTAGGTTACCTGCCTTAGTTGCAGCCACCACACCTGCAGCATTTCATGCAAATGGAAAGAACATAATACATTATCCTCTTCTTCTGTTGGGACATCATGCAGTCAACACCGGACCGTTTAGCTACTAGACATGAACCCAAGCTGCTCACTCTTCTGTATAAGCCATGATCTCTAACCAAGACTACCTTGCAAGCCAGCATACTGTACCCATTTCTCATTATCTGCTTCACACTGAAGATGCTTCTTAAATAAGTTGATTCTGAAGGTAAGGATTAGTCAAGGCTTCAAGGCTATTGAAGTCAATGGCAATAAATAATCTAAGACATAAAGAACCTGACTCAGGACCTTTTGTATAATATTTGTTGTGTGGACCATGTTTTGGACATTCATTCTGAGAATTGACAGATTTGACTATCTAAAATCCAGAATGCTGAAGACTCACTTGTTGGATACACCAGCTCAGCCAGTTGTCCTAAAATCAGATCTTCTGCCCACATTGGTGTCCCGGGCTGAGTTTTGCCCTGGGAGTCTAAGGAAGGTCAGCCTCAAAGCACCTGGCCCATGCAAACAGAACATCTGCCAGTCTGATCTCAGGTGCTTCAGGTGGAGGCTGCTCTCCTGGAGAAGGCTGGTCAGTGCTGCCCTCTAGAGGCCTCTGGTTTCTCAGAAGTTTTAGATGAAACCAAAGGCTGAGATCATGTTTATTTCTAGCTCTGCCTCCCATTATTTTTCCAGAAGTTGTAACAGAAATAACCACTTTGAAAGCAATGTTTCTAGGAAGGGAAACACCTTCCTCAATTTCCAGCCCATCTGGAAAGTAGCTTCTGTGCTGCTGCGTGGGTGGAAGTGGTTATTTTGAGTACATCATCAGATAGAAAAGATGACATTTCCACCCCAACGCAGTGGGCTACCTTCCGGAAATGATCCTTTTGTGTGGATGTGGGATTCTTTGCTCTGTGGCAGAAGAGAGGCAGTGCGGGGGGAAGCATCAACCCAGCTGACAACCCATTCCGCATCAGCCACTGCAGCCACTGGTGGTTTGCAGCTTTTTGTGTTCTTCCAAAATGATGCAGCCAGAGGAGGGAGCGTTTGTCCAACCTGGGCAGCAGGCTAGCTTTCATTCAAAGAGTTTCTTCAAGATGAAAGAAAAGAGAGAGAGAGAGAGAGAGAGGAAGGAAGGAAGGAAGAGAAAATACCAAGACACTATTACCAGGCCAGCTTTTAGAGAAGTGGGCACAGGTTTCATCGTTTTCATGGCCCAGCCATCCTTTCTGCTCACAGTCTTCCATGTTGTTGTTCAAAAGATAACCTTTTTTGTGGCTATTCCAGAAATCTGCTTGGATTCAGCAAGGTTCTCGTGAGCAGGACAGGCAAGTAGCATGGCCAGAAGAGCCAACTCAGTGCCAGGACAACCTCCAAAGCCATGGTGCAATTGCAACAAAAAAGAGACTTCAGAAGAGAAGCAGTTCAGCCGTCCTTCATCTATAAAGTGCAGCATCTAACAGAGATTTAGGTATAGATGTGGGCATTTTTGTCTATTAAAATAACTCTTCCCAGACACCAAAATGCCTTTTGCATTGCCACAGGTTGCGAGCCTCATCTCAGCTTATGATGCTAAATGTCCAGAGTCTGCTTATCAATCATGCTCATCAACTCCACAGTCATACTCAAAACATTGGCGTATCTCTATGGGTTTAACTTCCATGTCTCCTAGAAATTTTCCCTCTTTCCTGAGTGCACGAGTTGGAAGACATAACTTAGAAGAAGGAAGCTGTCAGGGTTCCACACAACACACACACACAACTCTTGACCAAATGCAAATGAAAACCTCCAACCCCTTTCAGTGCCTGGATTGGTCACCCCTTAGATCAGATGCATTTAATGTTATTATCTTTTGAGCAATTGTTTTGGAAGGCCTATCTTGATGATTTTAATAAAATATTTCATACAGACAGGGTGAGAAGAAGATATTAATTGAGGTATTATTTACCTGATATTCTGAAATCTTCAAGTCAAGGGGTGAATTTTGGTGTGTTTTAGGTTTTCCCAGTATCATAAGGAATGATTTGCTTAATCAAGTTGATTGAATAGATCTACAGTCAACACATCAGTCATAAAAGGGCGAATGCTGCACATTTCAAGACCCAGAGATTGCCTGGAGAGCAATGAGAAGAACTTGGTGTAGATTCCAGGGTAACATTCAGTCCTGTCCATCTGGAGGAAATTCCTTCCTCACTGATTCTTTGTGCTATTGCTCTTTGTTTTACTTGTTTACTTGTTATGCAGTTTGTAAGATGCCTAGAGTGTATGACTACATTAAATCAAATAAATCAAATGAAATTCAGTGGTTCCCCCATAGTCGCAGCTGCCACCACCTGTATCCCCACAGGGTACTAAGTGAAAGAGTTGGCCCAGGGCCTGAGCAGCCATGAGTGGGCATGTGCCCAGGGCATGTGCCTCATCAGACAAGTCTCTCTGTGCCACGCCGGAATGGATACATTTTTACTGACCCTTCCTTCTGTCAAAGCTGCAGCCGGTTGCAACCCTCTGAATTTTCCTTGCAAAGGAGGAGTCAGTAGAGAAATGGAAAGAACGGGGGAGGCCCAGGACCCAGAAGATATTTGCAATTTCCTCTTGATCCCTGAAGGATTCCTGCTTCCTCCAGACAACAGAAGGGGGGGGGTTTGAAGGTAAGTCCAGATTCTTCATTTGTGCTAGAGAAACAATCAGTCCTGTGCCTGGCTTGCTCTTCCCAGACTCTGAGAGGGGAGGGCACCACATCACCCAGTAAGCCCAGTGAGCAGCAGGCTCTGGCACCAGTTTCTGCCTCTTGGACTTTGCAGGAAAGAAGGGCTTGTTTTGGAGGAGGGGGCCAGGATCAGAAGCCAGATGGCGAGCATGGGGGAGGCCTTAGATGGGAAATGAGCCACAAGCAAGGGGGGAAAGTGGGTCTCCCAAAAGGCACAAAGAGAGGAAAGGACTTTACTGGGGGCTTCACGGGACATGAGGGAATCTGTAAAAGGATTTGCAAGGAGCTCATTCTCCAAGCTCCCCCAGAGTGGGAAGAGGGTGGTCGGTCTCTGGGCGGGTTGAGCAATCCAGCCACTTCACCTAGCTTTTGCCCCACAAGCAAAATTCAACAGACTCTTCAATTCAGTTTGATGAGAAAAGTCTAAGCAGGAAATTCAAAATTAATCCAAAATGCTAACATTAAGTTCCCTTGATCATTTTTTGTTGTTTTGCACCACAGAGAGCTTCCAAACATAGAAACATTGTCCATCTCAGGGCCAAACCCTAGAAGACCTGCGCAAACTGCACTGGCTACCTGTGGCCTTCCGGGTGCAATTCAAGGTATTAGTTCTCATCTTCAAAGCGCTCCATGGCTTGGGACCCGGGTACTTACGGGACCGCCTGTTGCCATCATCAGCCTCCAGCCGACCAGTGCGCTCCCACAGGGTTGGCCTCCTCAGGGCGATGTCGCCTGACAGCCCCGAGGGTATGGGCCTTCTCTGTGGCAGCGCCCTCCCTGTGGAATGAACTCCCCCCAGAGATTCGTACTATTATGGATCTCCGGGGCTTCCGACGTGCCCTGATAACCCATTTATTTCAGCGAGCCAGCCTGGCCTGATACCTGAGGGTTAATTAATTTTAAATCATTTTTAAATTTTATATTTAACTTGTATTTTAAATTGTGGGTTTGTTTTTAATTAATTCTTAAATTGATTCTAAAATGCTGTTTTAAAGGAGTAGCCTTTGTTTAATTATTTTAATTGATTTTAATTATATTTTGTATTTTTATTGGCTGTTCACTGCCCCGAGTCCTCAGGGAGAGGGGGCAGTATATAAATTAAATTAAATTAAATAAATAAATAAATAAATATAAGTTTGTTCTTCAGCCAGCTTGTTATAGAGCCCAATCCTGTTTTTGGGCTGAGAGCAGGTGACTTGCCCAATATCACCAAGCAGGTCTTATTTCTGATTTTAAGCAGCCTATGATGGTCCTAAGGCAGCAAATGAAAACATAGCCCATCTTCAGGAAACTAAGATAATAGTTTATAAGCCTCCAAGCACACTTGGAAATGATCTTCTATTTCCTAAACAGCAGAATATTTACAAAATGAGATGTAATGTGCTTCTTTCAGCAGACCTACAGGGCAGATTTAAAATCATTTTATATAGGAAATGTATTTACAATTGTTGATTAGGAAACAGAAATAGCTGCTTGTGGTTTCCTCTAATATACCTCTTCTAGAGATATATTACAAATGCATCACACCTCTCCTGTTGTGTTTTCAGATCAATCCAAGCAATTTTATGTTTCTGTACCGCTGTCAGACAAAAATGACTTCATCACATTTAATGTTGTAGAATTTTATGTGCTACATATAGTCTGCCACCTTTGTGAATTGGCCATTTGACTGTTAGCGGATCACAATCTAATTTTCTTTTCTTGTCTGTTTTGAAGTGGTTTTAGATTGTAAATGTCTGTGTTCTCTCCATCTGAAAAAACATAGACATAAAAGAACAAGTAATGGAGAATGATAGCAGTAAGAGTTTATCTTGTTTAAAATGGAAGATGATTGTGTGGCTGGTTTGGTGAAAAAGAAACACAGCAAGAATATAAATCAAGAGAAGATTAAAGATGAAAATGTAATTGGGACAATTATTAGAAGCATACTAATAAAAAGAAGCCTAAATCATAACATTTGTGGTAATCACACAGGAGGATGAGGAGAAAAAGATGGTCAAGAAAGACTTAATAAAAATATACAGCTTTCCACATTGGAATTATCATTCAAAATCAAGTATTTCTGAACTGATATATAAACAATTCCATTTAGGGAGTCATAGTTTGTACCTGTCTCTGGTTATTGAAAGCAGTTATTATTTAGCAGTCTACCAGTATATTTTTATTGTTTTCCATTGTGCCAGGGGCTAAAGCCAGAGACTACAAATATAGAATAATTTTATTTATCAGGTGGGTGGGCCAGAATTGGAAATCTTTATACTGTTTATAACTCTGCTTAGGAAGTTAATTACATGACTTAAAGAATAATACCCAGGAATGATTTTATTTGATCCATTAGCTGAAGAGACATAAAGCATAAAAAACACAATGGATTTGAGCTTGAAATACTTTCATCCATCTATTGGCATTAAGCTACTCTAATAGAATCAGCAAACTATTTCAAAATCTCCTTCTCAGAAGCCTTAACAGTTTTTAGGTCTGCCTGTTCAGACCCATTCGTCAGTTCCTATGATTGGGCAACTATCCATAATAAAACTTTTGTCAAGAGTTTTTGGGAGGGACACACTTTGTATGTTTTATTATTTTTACAGAAGTAGACATCTGAGTGTATTGTATTCAAGTAAATTTCTAGTCTACACAAAACATTTTATGCAGACTGCCAGACAGCTGACTTAAGCAAAGCATACTTTGAGCTCCTGCAAAACTACTTAACATATTTACTCGACACAATCATTCTTTAATCTCAGGTTTCTTTTATTAACTAGTTGAGAACTATTATCTGACTATGTACCTTGTTAAATATTTTAGTTGGATCCTGCTTTGGACATTTTTTCTTTTCTCCACCTTAAACTCTAAACGTGCAGTTTAACTGCATGACTCATTCTCACAGAAAACAAAATTTGGGATTACATTGAAACCTTGGATGGGATAGCTGAATCATGCAAAGTGTCCATGAAAAATCTCATATGAGAAACACATGATCTTCAGATTCTCTGAGGTTATTTATTTATTTATTTCCATTTATATTATATGGCTTCCTATCTCAAATTCATGACTGTGGGTAGTTTACAACAATAACAATATTACTGTCAGCCTCAGTTGTAGACCAGACCAGAAAATCAGCTGCACAGGAAGGTTTATTGAGATTGGCTGTAAAAGAATCTTGCAAATCTGTACTGTACCTCCTTGTCCTTTTCCTTATCATCCAGTACTTCTCTGAGCTACTTTGAAATGTTATCTCATGGACTGCCTAAGCAACATAGTCAGCGTAGCTCTGTCAAGGTCATCTTCCTTTACACTTTACAAATACAAATGTAATCAGCAGCTAAAATAAAAACTAAACAAATGACAAACAAAATCTGCACAGCCATTTAATGAGCTATGCCAACCTCAGTGACACAACCCTATTTTAAGGCCTCGTGATAGGCCAGCAGACTCTCCAAATAAAGTGTAAGATATAGCAAATATTTGGAGACTCCAATGTCTGGAAGTTTTGGGATGAACTTAAAATGCTTTCCCTTAAGATTTAGGATACAGTTTCTTAAATTTATTTATTTTTGCAATATTTTTAGGCTACCTCAATTGCCTGACTCTAGGAGGTTTACATTTAATCAAACTGCAATGTTATTGAATGTATTTGATTTAATTGTGAAATCCTGCAATTAAAATAATCTAAATCTAAAAACAGCATCAGATAGTAGTAAAAAGACTATCTCTAAAGCACTATACTCTGAGTGCCTATCAAAACAAAACTGTCTTTGCTGCTATCCTGAAGATAGAACAGTGTGTGGGCCACCTGGATCTTGGGGCAAGCAAACTGTTCCAAAGTGATGAGGCTGAAAAGGCTTTCTTTAGCATCTTCCCTGTCAGAAGGAGGGAATGTAAAGTATCCCTCTCAGCTTATAAAATACACTCCAGTTCTATCCAGAGGAGATACTCCCTTAGGTAACTAGGAACCAAGCCATATAAAACTTAAGTGGTTAGCACCAGAACTGAATTGTACCCAGACTCCCTTCATGCATTTCAAGTAATTGTAGATTATTGAAAATATATTGGCAAAAATCCTCAGGTATGCCAGTAGGCCTATGCAGGCTCTGTGTATATCAGAAATAAGTGCCGTTGATCTCATGCAACTTCCAGATTCCAAGTAAAGATATTTGTTAAAATCTGAGCTAAGGACTAAAATATGGAAGCATTTCAGGATGTAAATACTAGGTGCAATAAGTACCGTTATCTCTTTGTACAAATGCTATTAAGAACCTCCATTATCAACAGCACTTTTTTCCCCTAAAGCTTTGAGGAACACAAAGGAGTGATCGTTAGCAGAACAGTGACAAAAAGTTTTCACAATGTGATTCTGCTGGAATTCTCCCTCTTCCCAATCACTATTAAATTAAACAGACAGTTTTAGTGCCCTATGTTGCTTAGCTCTCTCAGCCATTTTTGAAAGGAGTTCAACTAATTGTCTAATCCACTGGAAAGCTTCCATAAACAAAACAGAGAAAGGGACTTTCCTAAAACTTAAGCTTGCTCCCTAACAGGAGCCTCCTCTCGGCAGTGAAAATTAGATGGATTGTACCCTCTGGGTGACCTACTGTGGTCCTTGATGTATACTTTTCTCTACCTATAAATGTTGGTAATAAATACTTTATATAATATTGTTTTAAGGATTATTTAGGCCAGGGGTGTCAAATTCAAGGTCCGGGGGCCAGATTCGGCCCACAGGGTACTTAGATCTAGCCTGCGGGACTACCCTGGAAACAGCGAAGAACCAGCCCACAGTGCTTCTGCCAGCAAAAAGAGGCTCCTGAGCTCTGTTTTCGTCTGCCACAGCATCCTGCAACCCTCTGCCAGTGAAAACAGAGCTTGGGAGTATGTTTTCACTGGCAGAGTGCTCAGGCTACCAACGGCGCCCCCAACAGGAGTGATGTCAAGCTGGCCACGTGCCCCCTGACCATGCCCCCCAGCCCTCCCAGGTCAAAAACAACCCTGATGCAGCCCTCAATGAAATTGAGTTTGACACCCCTGATTTAGGCAGTGTAGTTTAACCTCTTAGAGACCTTCAACCCCATACAAAACCTATTCATGATTATTAATATTTGCACTGAGAACTGTCACAAAAGATTGCATCTGATATTTTTATATTTTTATATAGATGCAGCAACTTGAAAAGCAAGTTATTGATGCAGATCATCAAGCAGAAAAGGCTTTTCAGCAGGTATGAATAATGAGATATGCAGTAGCAATGTTCTGAAGCTATATGTATAAAGTATGGGGTACTTTACATAATGAATCTTCAATTTCAATTTCAAATTTATTGGTCACATACACAGTCATACATGGTACGATATGCAGTGAAATGCTTACGCA
>JAEANM010018815.1:0-12536 GCA_017656035.1 Myanophis thanlyinensis | reverse complement strand
TTATCCCTTCAAGAATTTATGCCCTAACAATTATAACATTCTACATATAACTCTTATCAACTGAATTCTGCTTGTTAGATTCCCTCATAAAATATAAACTACAAAAGAGAAAGAAAAAAGAAAGAAAAAGAAACATATATATCGGCTATTATAGTTTATAAAAAATAAAAAATCCCTAACTAAAGAATAAACAAATAACCATGTCACAATCCATAAAATTATTATTCTATTCAAAATCATTCTATCATCTACTTCTCTTCCCAGGTAGGTCCATGGCCATCTTGGGTCATTCCTAAATACTCCCATTCAAATCCAGGGAGCAGCACTGCCAAAGAACCAGCTTTGGCAGCAAAATCAGATTGTCAGTAGGAAAAGGAAAAGTTTCTATCATTCAGTAGCCATCTCGAGGAGTTTTTCACATGTACACACTTTATAAGTACAAATCCATTTCCTCTACTGATCCCATGAAAGTGATACTTAGAGTACAAGAAGGAGGTTAAAAAAAGGAAATGATGGGATGGGAAGGGAAGGGAGCGTCTAGTCTATTCCATCTGTTAACCCAATATTTGCCTGAAACAATGAGCCAAGGGGTCATGGGTTGTTTAGTGTTTTATAAAATTGCCAAATTTCAATTCCATTGGCATGGATTTGGGGCACATTCTGTTAAGCCAATTGGCTGAGAAATTGTTGATATACACCATAACCAGTTAAAGGTAACTGGAACAAGAATTTTATACACACACGCCAGGGAATACAAGGAATTTTCTATTCCATATTGATAACACTTCAAAGTGGTTACATAGGGAAGTGGGAGTATTAAGCTCCCATATCAATTCATCATTCACCAGGATGAACAGGATTAGGAATGAGCACATCAGAGGGACAGCTCAGGTCGGCTGTTTTGGGGACAAGGTCAGAGAGGCCAGATTGAGATGGTTTGGACATGTGCAGAGGAGTAGTAGTGGCTATATTGGTAGAAGGATGTTGGAGATGGAGCTGCTAGGCAAGAGGTCAAGATGAAGGCCAAAGAGGAGAGATATGGATGTGCTAAAAGAGGATATGTACGATATGAAGTCAATTGGGGCGAGAATAGAGGATGCCAAGGATAGTTAGGTGGAAAAAGATCACTCACTGTAGCAATCCCTAATGGGAACAGCCGAAAGAAGATCAGTACATCATTGAATATATGATTATATTTGCATTTTAAGAGGTTAGGATTTTGTAAATGAAGATAAAAGCAGCTGGAGAACCATTTTCTCATTGTAAAAGAAATCCTGTTGTTCATGTTACTTCTTAGCAACAATGCAATATAAAAGTTATACTTTACTCACAGTCTATTCTGAAACCTCAGATCTGTCTAGTCAGAACTTCAAGAACCAAAATAAACAACAGGATAAACTTGTTTTAGCCTCTTCTGGATATAACATGATTTAATCAGATCACAATTAACCATAGTTTAGGCTTTTTGAGAGCTATATATTGACTTGATTCCTTGAATAAAATTCTGGTCAGATTCTATATCTTCCAAAATTTTAAACAGAAATTGCTGGTTCAAATTGTCAAAAGCTTTCTCAGCATTCAAGGAAATCAGTGTTTGTTTTCCTTTATATTCTTAGGGATATTCTATTATGAGGCTGTCAAACTTGTGGCCTGTGGCCAGATGCATCACGTGCTGGTCCCACCCCTGTCCAGTTTAGTAAATGGGGAAAAAGTTGATATGTCACGTGACAACATGAGTTTGGCACTTCTGTCCTATTACATCAAATACAGTCTTCACATTCTATGGCAGTTGTTGAAGTTACCCAGCCTGGAATCTCCTTGAAAAATAATGAAAGTGTTTCCGGTTTTCCAGCTATGATGAACACTGAAGAATTCTCCACAGTATGCATCAAAGATAGCCAGCTTGGAAATATCTTCGTACAGCAAGAAGCTAAGTTAATTGGTGTATAAATTCTTCAGAGTATTTCACAAGTATGCAAGATACACGTGACACGTATCTCAGGAATATCTGATAAGCTGGCAATGCTGCCAATTTGGTTGCCTTTTGCATGGCTAACCAAAGCACATTGTGAGGAAAGAAACCCAGTAGTATCACTTCTCCACTTCTCCTTAGATCAGGTGTCTCCAATCCATGGCTGTATGTGGCCCTTGACATCTAGTAATATGGGCCTCCAAGATTGTAAACTTTTAACATATAGTTTATATGTGGCCAAAGACAATTCCCCTTCACTCAGTGCAGCCCAGGCTAGCCAAAAGGTTGGACAGCCATGCCTTAGATTAAAGCAGCAGTCCCCAGCCTTTCCAAATACCTATGCAATCCAGAAACATTAATTTAAAGCACATGCAGAAAGAAACTGTTTAGATATAATCTCAAGAAGTATCAAAATTTGAAAATTTGATATGATTTATCTGGACTGGACTGCTTTTATCTGGTTTATACAGTCATAGGAATATCTTACTAAAACTTCATTGAATAAAGGGCATATTTGCAGAAAAACACATAAACTCATAGGGAAGCCCTAAATAGGGCAGAACCCAAGCTATTATTGCAACAACTTTATTGGCACCAAGGAACTTCCAAGAAGTTTGTCAACCTGATTTCAACCAGACCCCCCAAAAAAAGGCAAACCAGATTGGCTGAAGTAGCACTGAATTCTGCACAGATTTTCCAAAATTGCTGGTGCCAGGTCGCCATTGATAGATACCCCAATCTGTAGTAGTTCTTGTTTGGACTTGATGCTTCCTAGCAAGGGGAAATTGGGACATAAAGTCTTTAATATATGCTTCCTAAACTATTCATCCTTCTCAAGAGTACCAAGAAAGATTACCAAGGGGCACCCTCTCTGCTATCTGTTGATGCTGTTGCTTCCTGCTCTTCTACTGAAGTTATTTTGTTCAAAATTCAGGTTTTTTATCTTACAACATAGGCACAAATTTTATTTTTATTTTTATTTTATCAAGATTTATATACCGCCCCCCTCTCCCAAGGGAGTCGGGGCGGTGCACAGCAGATAAAAAACACATACATAAACAATCTAAAAACCAATTAAAATAATTATATAAGGCTGATACAAATTAAAAATTAAAAGTTAAATTTGGCGTTAAAATTGACAATTAAAATAAATTTAAATTTAAAAAATTTAAAATTACAAAACAAGAACAATTTAAAATTTAAACCCACAGTCACAGGGTCAAACTCAGCCCAGATGGTCTCACCAAAACTGCCCCCGCCCCCTCGCCCAGAGGGGCCCAGTCAGAGTCCAGCCCGTCTCAAATCAGTGATTTTATCCTGCAGAAAATAACAAAAATCCTCAGCCCATCCTTGCAAGGGGTCGTCCCACACTCCAACTTGCAGTAGGGAGTGGGTCACCCTAAAAAGAGTGGCTGGGTGATTTTCTGTGGATGCAATAAGGGCAGAAAAGTGAGAATGCTTTGCCGTCCTTATCGCCACTAAATATATCCTAATATGGGATCGTAGAAGTGTTCGGTCAGATTCAGAGCGGCTAGCCCTCCAACCACTCTCTAGGTGTCTTTTCTGGTGCTTCATCTCCCTTAGCGCCCCAGAAAACCAGGGAGCCAATTGGGATCGATGCCGGGTCAGAGGCCACAAGGGCACGACCCAGTCGAGAGCCTCAGATGCCACCCTCTCCCAGGTGGTCACCAAGTCCCCGACAGGATCGTGTGTGTGTGCCTCGGAAAACGGCCCAAGCTCCGTCAGGAACCTTTCAGGGTCTATTAGGCACCTGGGGCGGAACCATTTTATTGGCTCCGCCTCCCTGTGATGAGGGGGTGCGGAATGGATGTCCAGTCTAAGGAGCGAATGATCCGACCATGACTGGGGCTCTATAGAAACATCCGCTATACCTAGATCATTCTGCCACTGATCAAAGACAAAAAACAGATCCAAGATGTGACCTCCCGTGTGAGTGGGGTCCTGAATTAGTTGGGTCAGGCCCATGGCTGTCATGGAAGCCATGAACTCCTGAGCAGCCCCCGAGGTCGTGCTGGCAGAGGAAAGGTTGAAGTCCACCATGACTATAAGTCTGGGGCACTCCACTGCCAAGCCGGCTATAACCTCAAGGAGCTCAGGCAGGGCCGACGTCACATGGCAGGGAGCCAGGTATGTGAGTAGCAGGCCCACCTGGACCCCGGAACCCCATTTCACACAAAAGGATTCACATCCGGTCATCTGAGAAATAGTGGTTTCTCTAGGGCATAGATCTTCCTTTATAACCACCACCACCCCCCACCCCTTCCCTGAGCTCTCGGCCAATGAAAAACTTGAAACCCAGGTGGGCATAACTCCACTAGAGGCACACACCCCTCCGGGCCCACCCAGGTCTTCGTAATACCTGCCAGGTCCACCTCCCCCTCCTGAATCAGATCATAAATGGGGGGGGCTTTATTTCTTACGGACCTGGTGTTATACAAGATCAGCCGAAGCCCAAGGCCCGATGACACAGACCACTCGGGGACCGGGAAATAATTTGGGGGTCGGAGCACGCCACCATACCTAACCAACGGGGGCGTACTCCCTGAACCTGATATGGCCCCCATACCCAATTTGAGGCTTCAGTAGCAAAACTATGCAAAAGCCACAAACCACAATAAAGTATGTTAATGTGACCAAAGTGCTAAAGGAAGCATTCCCAGTTCAACCGAATTGTAATAACAAAATGTAAATGATGCTGTGTCACGGTACACAGGATGAAGTAAGTTGAGCCAAGGAGGGGCTTGAGGAGGGGTCCATCCTGTAGAAAATGTATAAAAAGTCTTTACAAAATTATGACAGGGTGCTTCACGATCTCAATCCACTTTGGGAAGAGTTGTGAGGACCTTGCCTTTGCAAACACAATCCAATAAACTTTTAGTTGTACATTGGAGTTGTCTGTTGAATTAGTGAGTATAAAATTATTGGGTATTTTCAAATCTTACAGGGAGAAAGTATCTATTCTAACCTATACAAAACAACAAAGTACTCCAATAATAACTCTATAATTATGTGAAAATTAATACAGTCTAAATAATTTCATTAAAACCTCTGAGATGGGTAGCTATACAGCTCTATGAATGGGCAGCTGTGATCATGTAAGTAAATATCAAGATTGTGAATGACTGGATAATACAATCAGCAAATATATTTGTTTCATTAATTAATCCGTAGGCTCAGAAAAGAGAGTAAGTATAAAAATAATGTCTCTTTGCATAAGAGAAAAGATTATAAAAGGGGAATTGCCTCTTTCCTGGAAAAATCTTCGTTATTTTATTGATACTTTGCCCCAAAACAATCTGAGGAAGATTGGGCAAAGATTGTCCCACAGTCACTTGAGCCTGGTCCTACCCCAAATACTCCAACACACCACCAGAAGGACTTTTTTTTGTGGAAGATGTTTGGGAGTTTTGAAATGAGCATTAATGGTAGTTTTTTCTTTTTATAGATTTCTATCTCTGAAGAACATGATACCACCTTTTAATTTATAAGAGTGAAGAAATCCCAATCAGACTG
Organism: Myanophis thanlyinensis; assembly: GCA_017656035.1. Classification (NCBI taxonomy): domain Eukaryota; kingdom Metazoa; phylum Chordata; class Lepidosauria; order Squamata; family Homalopsidae; genus Myanophis; species Myanophis thanlyinensis. The sequence goes on along the minus strand of JAEANM010018815.1, from coordinate 7,030 downwards.
CAATTTAAAGTTACCTTTATTTTAAAATATGTCAAATGATCTCTCCCCATTATGCATATATTTATACACAGACACAACCACACAGTCATACACAATCCAACAGATAAACATATTTTAAAGCATGTATACTTTTTAAAGAAAACTATTGAGGCAAATTTTAAAATGTAGTCTGCCCTGCTACTAGCACTCAAATAATTTATTAGCATCAAACCATAACTTTTAAACAAAAATTATAATTTCTGAGTATAAATTAACCGTTTTTTAGAATCATCTTCGGGATGTTGGAGTAGCAAAAAAACCCACAACCCAAACATGAAAAATTAGTTTGATGGTACCCACCCACTTCTCAGATTGCCACTTGAGATAAATTACAGTAAGGTCAAGTAAAAGGAAGCTATAGTAAATGAGCATGACATCCTTCACCTCTTCCCACTATACATTCTTACTACAGTAGACTGAAGTTTTGTTGGTCATTGTTGGCATTGATGGGTTTTGATTTGTACATTTCTGTGCTCTGAAAAGTTGAGGAATTCTGGTGGACAAATTTGGGGATGAGATAAAGTGACATTCTTAAAGCTCCTATACTTGATGGCTTGTGACAGATTATTGCAGAAACATTAATATGATTCAGAGGCACATGTATTACTTTTGTAAGCTCAATGAAATTAAAAGCAAAGAAAAAAATGGTGGCCTGGATCATCTTGGAAACTAATTGGAAGTTGTCTGGATGTGGTTGAGAATTAGAGAATCCATTTGTCCAATTCAATGGATTACTTCTATTCAGTTGCAGACCTAATTTTTCTAGAAGTGAGGAATTGTTGCATACAAATAGTGTTTGTTGCTTATGCAATAATCACATGCATGAGATGCTTGGGGCATTTTTTCTGTTTATCTTTGGGAACTTAAGTCATTGCAAAATGTGCGTGTTTATAATAGCAATAGTACTTACACTTATATACCACTTAATAGTGCTTCCATATACTCATGGCATATCTGCACATACATTTCCTTCCCATGCTATCAAATTATTTTTGGCAACTTTTTGTTATGATATGCTATTTTTTAAAAGGAATTCAAAAGTTTTACCCAGGGCATTTCATGACAAGTTTTTGTGAGATACATATACAGTAAATCCAAACCTGGTATTTCAAGTACAGAAGCTAGACTTCCTTATGTAAGCAGGAGTCAGATGTATAAAGCACAAATTGCAGTCATAAATTATGAGCTGTGTCAACCATTTCCCTGGGTATGTTGTTATCACCGGATAAGAATTCAAAGCTTGGCAAAAAGTTCCTCTGTCTCAAATGAATGTTCAGTGAATAAAAATATATACTTTACAAAAATGATAGTAAAAGATTTGTAACTATTATAAATACATCTTTTTGGAATTAATCTGCAGGGGGAACTTTATTCTGCTAATATAGTTCATAATTAGCAGTGGGGGTTCTCATACTGACCTATCCACAGCATACTGACATGGGCTCAGGCTGGAGGCTGCCATCTGCACTCCTGGATAGGTGAAGTTGGCATGCTGTTTTGCCTTCAATCGCAAACTAGCCAAGCTTGAGTTACAAGTATCCCTATACATGTAAGGATTGGCTGTGGATGCATAGGGACAGGTACTGGAAGGAACTGCAGAGTTAAGACCAGGGCTGTTAAGGTTGTTAAGGCTTGGGCCTGGTACACCAGTCACTGTTGATGGAACTATTGTGGAGGGTACAGACATAGATCCTATAGAACTGGATGTTGAAAACATGGGCTGGGAAGAAAGGGCATTGACATTCATGGAGTTGAAGAATGGGAAGCTCTTTGTTGATAGAGTGCTAGCAGTAAGTCCTTTGGTAGCCCAGTTATTATAGGAATAACTACTATACATCTCATCATAAGGTTGCATTAGTCCATTGAACTGAGCTCCAAAACTATTCTTACAAAGTTCTGCCTGTTGATTTCTTTCCCGCTTCCTCCATTTGGCTCTGCGGTTTTTAAACCATACCTGTAAAAAAAAAGAAAGAGAGATACAGTTCTTGTTATAATGTTATACAGGGCAACATGTTTGCTTTAAATATTTCTGGCCTTAGATGCAAAGAATAAAGTAGATGTCAAGATAAGTAGATAATTTGCCTGAAAAGAACATTCTCTGGCCTAGTCTAGAAGAATTGGTGTTATTCATAAAAGGAGACTCCACTGCAGATTGAGACATATTTTATGAAAGTAAGCAATCAAAAAGCCAACAGATCTACATGTTCCTTGCATGATTGTGCTTCATTTGTTCTTAAAAATCAGATACTCATCTCCTATTTTTCAGATTACTGCCATGTTATCCTGAATTGAGTATATGGATCAGCTGTTACTGTACCTGTTTTGACATTCCAAACTGATTTAATAGCTCCTCCTTTATTGATTATCACTATGCCAAGGGTTACTCAGATCACAACCTTTATATCCTCAGCATACATGGTTCCCATTAGTAATCAGAAGGATTAGGTGAAGGTTTGTTGGGGTCATCTGATTAGGGTAATAAAGAGCTTGAAGTATAAGCCTGCTGCAAAAAGGGAAAAGTTCCATGTTGGGAATAATCAGTAAAAAACAAATTATTTTTTATTTATAATATATTTGGATAGATGTAGTTTACATGGCTTCAGATACCATATTGTCCATGATCTTGCATTTAACATTTTGTTTAATTGTTATCTTAATTTTAATGTTCATAGTGTTTTGATATTTATACTTTTATATTATAAGCCAGCATTGGGGAAGGGAGGGAAGAGGGGATGGTTTTGTGTGAGAGGCAGGCATGCATGTGCACACAGCTTTATTTGTGTGAGCAGCTGGTATGCACGACGGCTGCTCACGCAGGTGAGGCTATGAGCACCGGTGTCTGCCGCTCATGCAGCCGGGTTGCAAATAGGCCATGGCCCTGTAGTGGGCCTTGGCCCATAGATTGGGGACCCCTGTTGTAAGTCATGCAGAGTAACTTGGGACAGTGAGATGGGCAGAATATAAATTTGATAAATAAATAAATAGGTGTCCTTAGGGTTAGGATCAGCAACATGATCGCCAACATCCGATGACGGATATGGCACAAGAAGAAGTCATTGTCCTTAGGGTTAACCAGCCACTCTGCTGAGGTACTTCAACTCTGAGGTAATTACAGTGACCATATGAAAAAGTAAAAGATAAATTTTAAAAGGGGACAAATATGAAACAGGGTCCTAAGAATTAAAAATATAGTTGTTTATAACTTTGCTTTACAAAACAAAGTTCAAGAGCAAAACCAAGAATATAAATAAACTAAATAAATGTAAAGGATAGCTTTCTGAAATATAGGACAGTCCTTTGTAAAATTCTAATCACTACAGTTGCAAGAGAATATTTTAGTGCTGTTATGGATGGTAAATTAAGCAACCAAACAATACCAAGACCGGATCTGAAACAAATCTTTGGTGTATAAAGCAGAGGGAATTGCTGGAAAATAGGCAAATAAAAGGGTCATGATAGGGTTATATCAAATCATGACTGTATATACTAAACATCCTGATCAGCAGAGACCAGAATGGCAAACTAGAAACTCAAAGTTTATACAAAAACTACCCATACTAACTAAGTGCTCCACTACCAAAGCAACAATTCAATCTGCCACAAGAGAAACTATGTAAGGACTTTATTTAAATGAGCCCAAACACACTGCAGCTAGCCAGAACAGCAGAAAAGGGAAATGGAGCGTCTATACAACACATTCCAACAAAATGGGTACCCACACAACTTTATCAAAAAGTCCCTGACCATTCAACCCAATACAGCACAACCAACACAACATAGAGACAGTAAAATACAGCCACCAGCCCAACGTAGCCCTCCCCTCATTGTGGAGCAACAGGAGGTAACGAGCATTTTGAGGGCTGTGGACCCTAGAAAGGTTGCCGGTCCTGATGTATCTCTGATGGAGTGTTTAAAGACTGTGCTGATCAGTTGGCTGGAGTCTTTACTTCAAAGACTTCAATCGGCCTTTATCCTAGTCCACTATTTCGTGTTTGAAGGCTTCCACCATTGTTCCATTGCCAAAGAATTTCCCTATCAATAATCTCAATGATTATAGACCAGTGGCACTCACTCCTATCATCATGAAGTGCTTTGAGAAACTGGTCTGCCAGCACATCATTTCTGGACTTCCGCATACATTTGATAAACACCAGTTTGCATATAGAACAAACAGATCTACAGAAGATGCTATAGCCATCACTCTTCACACTGTTCTGACTCGTTTGGAACAACGGGGGGAGGGGGGGCTATGTAAAGATGCTCTTTGTAGATTTTAGCTCTGCATTTAACACAATTCTTCCACATAGACTAGTGTCTAAACTTATGATTCTTGGGTTTTCTTATTCAATCTGCCTTTGGATTATGGATTTCCTGTCTGGTCGTTCTCAAAGGGTCAGATTAGGTAATCATATCTCTTCAGCACTTTGTCTTAACACTGGTACACCACAGGGTTGCGTGTTGAGTCCCTTACTCTATACTCTTTATGTGCATGACTGCATTCCCGCTCACGCCAGTAATACTATTAAGTTTGCAGATGATACAACAGTGGTGGGACTCATCTCCGGGGGTGGGGGGATGAGTTGGCCTATCGAGGTGAAGTGGACCAGTTGCTTTTGTGGTCTGGAAATAATAACTTGGTCCTTAACACCAATAAGACCAAGGAGCTTATAGTGGACGGAAGGAATAGAACAGACATCCAGCCCTTGCTTATCAATGAAGACCGAGTGGAGCAAGTGACCAGTTTTAAGTTTCTAGGTGTTATCATAAAATAGGACCTGACCTGGAGTGCTCACATTGCAGCACTGGTCAAAAGGGCCCAGCAGAAATTATACTACCTGAGATTTCTTGGAAACAACAATTAAATTTTTCATTGTTGATGTTGGTGACCTACTGCTGCACCATAGAGTATTTTAACTTACTGCACACGTGCATGGTTTGCCAATTTCACAGTGTCAGATAGGACAGCACTGCAGAGGGTTAGCATCATTGCCCAGAGGATCATTGGTTGCCCTCTCCCCTCTTTAGAAGTACTTTATAGCTCCCACTGCCTTAAGAAAGTTCAAAACATCCTTAAAGATCCATCCTAGGCACCCCCCTTTTTTAACTATTACCATCTGGCAGACTGTACAGGACAATAAAAACAAGGACAAATAGCCTGAAAAACAACTTCTATCCCAGAGCAGTAACTACGTATATAGAATTCTATTGTATAGTGCAATATTAATGCAATATCAGGGGTTTTCAATTGTATAGAATATGAAAGATGTGTGTCTGTGTTTTATTTTGTGGTTATAATGTATACTGAAGATGGCATTTAATTTCATTGTACGAGGTGCAATGATAATAAAGTAAACTAACTTTAAAAAGAATTACACTACCACACATGGTATTTAAAAAGAATTACACTACCACACAAGAATATCTCAGAAACCACAAATGTATTACTAAAAGCACATGGAATCAGAGAAGCACACAAGCCAACTGAAGCCCTTCAAAACATCCTAAGCAAACCAAAAGACCCAAAAGCTCCAGAAGAAAAAAGAGGAGTCGTCTACAACATACAATGTAAAACTGCCACAACTATTATTGTAGGACAAATAGGCACATCTATGAATACCAACTAGCAGTTAGAAGGCATGACAAAAATTCTTTAATCTCACAGCATATAGACAGATTTAACCATAGTTTCAATTGGAAAAACATTGCCCTGAGGATTGATAGAAATGTTTCTGATTAGATTGAAATTGGAAGTTCTGCCTATAATTTGCAATTTAAGCTTTGTTTCTGCTGGTCTTCTTGGCTATTACTGTTATTTGCTGCTTTATTATTTCCAGGGCTTCCTTGATCTTCCTTGTTTTTAAGTGGCATTTCTTTACTAGGTATTATTTAGTCTTCTTGCTCTTCAGCTTCTTTTGTTTCATTTGTTCTAGTTTATGGACATCTGATCTCATTTTACTAATCTTATTTTCCAGACGAGTCTTCCATTTTGATGGCTTTGGCTTTTATTCTTCTTTGCTGATTTTGCTGACCATCCCAGATATTCATGGTCAACTCACCATGGCTAACTTGCCGAAGCCAACTCACCACAGGACAATTCAATGCTGTATTAATCATTTCATTCAGTTACCTGTATTATTGGTGATCATGTTTCATCATATTTAAACTAATTCTTGTATTTCTGGATTGACTTCCTTTGTTTTATTATTATTGGCTATGGTTCCGTTGAAATTAATTTAACTTTTGTATTTCTTGAATTGACCTGCAGCGAGTTGTCCCATGGTGAGTTGGCCAGAGAGAGTTATCCTGTGGCAAATTGGCCATGGCAAGTGGGCTACAGAAAGTTGGCCACAGGAAGTTGTCCTTTCTATCTTTTAATGCTTGTGCTAGCTGTTTCTTTGGAACAAGTTTAAATGCAGGCAACCTTATTCTGTTGTTTTTGTACTGTTCTAGATGCTCAGTTATTCTTTGTTTTAATTCTTCTACTTCTTTAGTTAGATGGCTTTGTTATTTCTCAAGCAGAGGGTTCCTGGTTTCCAATGAAAAAAATTCTACAGCTATGATGGCTTCCTCTATTGCCAACTTCTCCTGGTTTGCTGCTATAGTCTGAGTTACTTCTGGCAAGGCTTTTATTTCTTTGGCTTGAGTAGACTTTTGCATTTCTTCCAATTCTATTTCTATGAATCCTTTATTTTGTATTATAAATTGATGTTGATCTAATTATTATTCATAATAGTATTAGTTAAAAATAGTATTTTTAAAATTATTGTAATATAATGCTTGGTGGTTGATGAACAATCTGAATCTTCAGATTGGAGGGGTCAATGAGCTGAAGAGTTTGGGAACCCCTGCCTTAAAGTAATTGTTGCTACCTCACAAAAAAAGGGAGAGAGAGAAAAGAGGAGATATGGAATGATCTGCGCCCAGATACAGCCAGCTGGAGTTATCGCTGGCCGTGGGAGGGGAGATTCTGTCCCCCACGGAAAGGGCTCGC
>JAEANM010018814.1:0-12056 GCA_017656035.1 Myanophis thanlyinensis | reverse complement strand
GAGAGAGAGAGAGAAAGAGATGGAAATGTATGTGTGCATTTGTGAAAATGTGGCTGATAAGCTTAGTGATATATTTAACTCTTTTGCTATTAATTAAGAAACAGGGAAAACATTCTTCAATTTTATTTGTGATTATAAATAATTCCAATTTTACTTGGGGAAGTATTCTAAGAAGTCTAAATACTTCCTAGCCATATCGCCTTTGTTGACTTCAGTTCTTCATTTAACAATTCATCCAATTATCCCTAATATGTATAGTATGAGTCTATCTATTGCTTATTCTAAAGTACACTCTTTTTTGTTTAGTCTAATACTCTGAATGATGTAATCAATATTGAAGTCTAGAGTTGGGACCAAAACCAACTCTATTGTGACAAAAAACAATACCGTATAGTGCAAATAGCTGACTTATTGATCTGATCTATTCCCTAACATAACAGATGAGTGGGTTTGGTTAGTAAGCAATAGAAGTAGAAACGAAGAAATGCAGTGATACTATTAAATACTGGGCATCATACATCTCACATGAGGTCTAAGATAATCAACATCCTTGGGAACAAGTTCTTTTGTATTCACTCTGATCCTCTGGAATACTATTGAAACTAAATGAAATCAATGCAAACATTAAAAAGTGGCCTGCCTCCAGTGAAATCTATTTCTGAGAACATTTATTTATTTATTTTTCTTTCTTTGTCTATGATCATGGACAATCCACATTGCAACCAAACCCGTAAATAAAACTACAGCATTGAAATTATATATATATATGTATATAAAACCAATTGGCTAGTAGACTTTGAATCCTATTTGTTAACTGAGACGTTTCCCTGAAGGCCAGCCTGAAAACAAGCTATGTACAAATTTTGCAGGCGTTTCTGAAGAATTAGCCATGGCCTTAAAGAGTGAATTCTGTTCCTAAAAGAGGCCATATAATGAATAAGGATGAAGCTCATTTCTTCACAGAGCTTTCTGAGGTACCATGGACAGCTCAGCAAAACTATGCCATGTCTCTCCTGTAGAGGAGCAAAGATAATTGTCATATTTTCCCTCCAGAAGCATTGATGGTAAGGCACTAACATAAGGAAAAACCTTAAAGCAGATGCCCTGGGATTTCCAGAAGACACAGATACCTCAAAACTAGTGAGGAAGGTTTGTTGCATATCACTGCTGCATGTCTAGGAAGCATCTCTTCAAATGCTTTGCATAACCTCCCTAAGATACCCGATGTCGGCAGAGTTCAATTTTTACAAAGAAGTAAGAGCTTCTAAGGAGCTCTTTAGCAAACAAAGCATTTTCTTAAGGAGTAGCGAAGCCTTTCTCTCTTTTATTCCCAGCTCTAGCTACCAAGTACTGGAGTTCAATTTATTCATTCTGGTGATTTAAAAGGACTGAAATGCAAGGCCACGTGACATAGGGTCAGGCTGTAGGATCTGAGTTTTTATTTATTTATTTATTTTTAAATCTCTTGTGATCTTTTCTTTCTCCGTCGGAAGTAGAGAGCAAATCCGTTAGATATAGGGGTTAGTCTTGTCATTTCATAGATCTACTGACTGATAACCAAAGCTATAAAAGGGGCCAGGCTCTTCCCCTAGCCCAGTTTCATTCTCAGTCATCAATAGATAAACTGACTGTTCTCAATACATTTGAATCATTTCCTAGTGAATTACATGTAAGTAACTAATTTTCTCTATTTTTCCTCTTTTTACAGATAATCATTCATGATTCCCTTGAAATCAACACTTATAGTAAAAAGGGGGGGAGGAAGCAGAGCTAAGCACGCTTCACCCATACCCCCCCTGCATTTCCCCCGCACCAGAAGGCAGCATAGGATCAAAAAAGGGGGGGTTATAAGGGCATTTTCTTTTTTTTCTTTTTTCCTTTCTCCAAGGAAAATTAAGCCTGATGAGGCAAAGGCTCTGGGGGATGAATGGCATATACCCCCCACCACCGCTGATCTGACCGAGACAGTGGGGGGCCTAGCGCGACGCCCGCGACCCTACCGAGGTCATGGGCTGGCTCTGCAGAGAGATAAATGATCGGCAATTTTTTTTTTTTTACAGTTTGGATTGAGCTGCGCTGAGCCTGCAGAGGCCTCTTCGGCCTCCACATGATGAGCCGAACTCATCACAGGTATTTGAAGTCTGCCGGAGCCAATTTTAATGCTAAGGCCCATTTAAGCTCAAGAGGAACAGCTGGCGTTATTTTTGAGAGTGCAGGCCTCGTTTGTGAACTAGGCCTCATCCCTCATGGATGATATGCAGCTGGCGGCCGCCATTTTGACTCCCGGCCGCCATTTTGAATAAGGGCAAGGCAAAGCCGGCTGCAGTTGCCATTTTGGATTGTTGCCCTTATGCTCCGGCCGACATTTTGGAAAAGGGCAAGATGAAGCAGGATGGGGCAGCCATTTTGGATGGTTGCCCTCATGTTCCGGCCACCATTTTGAAAAATGGCAAGATGCAGCCAGATGTGGCAGCCATTTTAAATTTTGCTCTTTTTTTGATCCAGCCTCCATTTTGGGACCTATACAGTGCAGAGGGCAATGCAACCTAAAATTTAAAGTGATATTCTTTGAATTTAAGGCAGCATCTGGCAAAATGAATGCCACAGAGCACTCACTCCAGCAAAAGCCACTATGCCTTTCTCACAGACTGAGTCTGTTTGTGCATGCCAGCCCCCCCCCCAATACCAACTAGTGGACACTGCATTCTCAGGGGGTCCTGGAAGGTCACATGAGGGAATTTTTTCAGCACTGGCTGATATATTCCCAGTTTGTATTCAGACCTGGGCACATAGTTCCACAAGGTGACTCAGACTTATGCCTTTTCCCTTTTTTTTTCTTTCCCCATGGGTCCTACCTGCAGTTGTGACAGACCTCATGGAGAATACTTCTCACACACGTGGCAGATCCTTATCTCCAGAGCAGCCACGCAAATGTACTGCAAAGCGCAAGCATATCGCTTCAGGGCAACCTGCAAAGAAGAAGCCAAGGGCTACACCTCAGAAGTCTTCTAAGGCTGGTGGAAAAGGAGAGCCACACGGTCAGCGGGCCACAGATAGGGGGCAGGACAAGGTGGCTGCCCCATTACCTGACACACAGCTGCCCACCATATCCCCCTCTCCATCTTCACCAGAAGCGGAACCGCGACTAGTCCCTCCACTATCACCAGAAGGTGCCGGATAGATGGCAGAGGATTCCCCTCTCCAACCTATGGTGCACATAGAAAAACAGCAGATGGCCTCAGTAGTCCTGGAGGAACCATTGACATTAGCAGCCCTACAGCAGAGTCTGCTATCCCAGATGAAGGACATGATCGCGGCCACGATCTCGGCCAATCAATTGCCAACTCAGCCTATTCCTGCCAGCCCAGCTGAGGCGCGACCATCCACCTCGGGGATGATCTCATCTGTCTCCTCTCAGCTGGACCAGGATTACGTGTGCCCTCAGTCACCTTCATCGTCAGAAGCTTCAGACGCCTCGGCTGCCAAAGACGATCGTGTACTTTCTGCCGATGAAACAGACCTCCCGAAGGCTCTGATGCTCCAAGGTCTCTTCCGAGCATCAATGGTTAAAACGCTTCTAAATAAAGAAAAAATAGTGATGCAATTGCAACCTAAAGATACATCCTCCATGGAGCAACAGACTACTCCAGAAGGCGAAGCGGCTCAACTTCTATTAACCACGCAAGTTACTAAAGCAGAGGAGATTCCTGCTCCTTCTCTGTTTTCTGACCTCATCTCTAAGCAGTGGGAGGTCCCAGGTGTGGGCAAGCCACCCTTGAACTCAGAAAAATTGTTATACAATGTAGCGGAGGCATTTGCTACTTCCTTGGAGCCACCTAAGGTGGACGAGCTGATATTAGACATGGCATCCTCCAACATTCTGGTCACAGAACCGGACGATCTCCTCAAGGCGGAGGACAAGCGTCTAGAGCAGCTGTTCCGCAGGGGTCATCAAGCCGCGGCCTGGGCTGTGAAGGCGGCAACATCAGCGTCCTTCTTCAATAGGGCCACCCTCCTCTGGCTTCGTCAGCTCCAAGAGAGAATAGAAGCTGAGAACACCAGGGTCCACCAGGATATAAATAAGCTGATGGCAGCAATCGAATTTTCAGCGGATGCCACGCTTCATGCTGCGAAGTTTGCGGCGCGGTCCATCGGGACAACAGTAGTTGGGCACAGAGTGGTATGGCTAAAGTCCTGGCAGGCAGATGCGAAGCAAAAATGGAAACTGACAACCGCCCCATTCGCAGACCAGCAATTGTTTGGCGAGGCGCTTAAACCAGTCCTCACTGAGACGAAGGAGGGGGAAAAGAGGTTGAAATCCAATCCCAAAACCTCTGAGAGAAGGAAACCTTCAGGCGTTCCTCCTTTCGCCCATCCACCAACTTCTACTCTCCGTCCTACCACCAAACCCCCTTCCGTCAGGACAGGCAGCAACAACAACATCAACAGCGGCCATTTCGGAGCAATTATCAGCAGCAATTCTCCAGATGCCCGCAGACCAACAAGTGGGGCAAGCCCTTCCGCTGCTCCAAGTGACTCACACACAAATTTTCCCATTGGTGGCCGCCTCACATATTTCGCGGACCAATGGGAAGCAACTACACTCGATGCCTGGGTGAAGCGGACGATCAGGCACGGCTTATCCTTGGACTTCCTTGTGAACCCCCCAAACAGGTTCCGCCAATGCCCAACGTCCAACAATCCAGCACAACAGGCCCTCATGTCAGAGGCGATTCACCATCTTTTACACATACGGGTAATCCAACCAGTCCCATCAGAGTTCCAGGGCCAAGGTTTCTACTCCATCCTCTTCATGATTCCCAAAACATCGGGAGGATGGAGGGCCATCTTGGACCTAAAGGATCTCAACGAGTATGTTGTGTACAAAAAATTCAAGATGCACACCCTCAAGAGCATCACTGCCCTATTACACCACAGAGACATCCTGGCATCCATAGACCTCACAGAGGCCTACCTGCATGTGCCAATCCAAGAGGCCCACCAAAATTACCTGTGGTTTTGCTATCAGGGGCAACATTTTCAGTACAGGGCACTTCCGTTCGGCCTCTCCTCGGCACTGAGGACATTCACGAAATTGATCACAGTCATAACAGCACACCTTCATCAGATTCCAGTCCGAATACATGCTTATCTCGACGATATCCTGATCCAATCATCATCTGTTCACAGGACAAGCAGGACATTCACACCACACTTCTCACCTTCCGGGCACATGGTTTCTCTATCAACCACGAGAAGAGCCACCTGCAGCCCATCACTCGCTTGCAACATCTGGGGGCCATCATCGACACATTTGTGGGGAAGGTGTTTCTCTCCCTGGACAGGAGGCAGGGCATCCGTCACCTGGTTCAGAAGGTATGCAGACAGTGGAAGCCATCCCTGGCGCAACTGTCCAAGTTGCTCGGCAAGATGGTGTCCGCCATTGACATAGTTCCATGGGCCAGACACCACTCGAGGCAGCTGCAATGGTTCCTGCTTCCATTCCAGAAGGACGGATCCAGCCATTCCCACATCAAGGTGCAGCTTCCCGACAACATCCATTGCTCCCTGCAGTGGTGACTATCCCCCAGCATCGATGTGGGCCATATCTTCTCCGACCCAGACCAACTCATCGTAACGACGGATGCGAGCCTTCAGGGCTGGGGAGTTCATTTCCAATGTCATGTGGCCCAGGGCCGGTGGTCCGCCACGGCTCAGCAACTCAACATCAATTGCCTTGAGTTGCGAGCTGTGCGGCTTGCCCTAACCAAATTTCAGTCTCACCTGTCTCAAACTCATGTCCTCATTCTGACGGACAACATGGCGATGAAAGCCCACGTGAATCGCCAGGGTGGGACAAAGTCCAGAACTCTGATGAGGGAGTCGAGGCTCCTGTTCAATTGGGCAGAAGCCAATTTACTATCCATCAGAGCGGAACACATCTCGGGGGACTCAAACACAAAGGCGGACTGGCTGAGCAGGGCCACTCTAGACCCATCCGAATGGGCGTTAGACGACAGCCTTTTTCAACAATTGATGCACCGTTACGGCCGATTCCAAATAGACTTATTTGCAACAACAGCCAATGCAAAACTGCCCCGCTTCTTCTCTCGTTACGAAGAATCCCAAGCGGAGGGGACGGACGCACTCAGGTCGAGGTGGCCCAGGGAACTTCTCTATGCCTTCCCGCCAATACCCCTCATTTCAAGGGTGCTACGCAAAGTGAGGGCAGAACGAGCAGACCTAGTTCTCCTAGCCTCACATTGGCTGCGTCACCCGTGGTTCACCAAGTTACATCACCTGTCCATCGCGGATCCCTGGATTCTCCCGATGCGGCCGTCATCACTCATGCAGGGGGAGATGTGCCATCCGGACCCCCAATGGCTCCGGCTAGCCGCTTGGCATTTGAATGGCGGATGCTGATTACCAACAGCCTATCTCCCAGAGTTATCACAACCATCCAAGCCTCCCATCGTCAGTCCACTACGCGGATCTACGAGGCTACCTGGCAGTCGTTCACGGCATGGTGTAACAAGAAGGGCCTCGACGTGCTCTAGCTGCAGGTATCTCACCTCTTGGAATTTCTCCAGGATGGCCTCGATAAGGGCTTACGACCAAATACCTTACGCCGTCAGGTAGCGGCCATTGCGTCGGTGATCGACTGTGACACTGGCCCATCTCTTTCCTTGCACCCAACAGTACAACGCTTCCTTCGGGGAGCAACCAATCTGTGTCCTCCGGTCATCCATTGTTTTCCCACATGGGAGTTGCTGGTTGTCCTTGAAGGCCTAATGACGGTTCCCTTTGAGCCCATCTGATCGGCCTCCATCAGGACCCTCACCTGGAAGGTGGCGTTCCTGATCACTATAACATCAGCTCATAGAATTTCAGAGCTTGCTGCTCTTTCCACTAAGCAGGAGCTTTGCATCTTCCATGCGGACAGAGTGGTTTTGAGGCTTGACCCAAGTTTCACACCCAAGGTGAACACGATATTCCACAGGAAGCAGGAAATCGTCCTGCCGGATTTCCGCCCGGATCCCTCACACTGGGGGGAGACCTGTTGGCACAGACTGGACGTCCGCAGGGCTTTGCAGGCCTACCTGGACAGGACAAGTCCTTTTCGAAAGACTGAGGCACTCTTTGTCTCCTTCCAGGACCTGGAGAGAAAGGTCTCATCAAAGGTGATTGGCCACTGGATCTTAGCCTGTATAGCGGCCACTTATTCCTCCAGGGGACTTCAACCTCCCGGGGGCATAACAGCGCACTCCACAAGGAGCGCGGCCACCTCGGCAGCATGGTCCACCTTTGCTACAGTCGAGGAGGTGTGCAAAGCAGCCACATGGACTTCTCCGTTGCCCTTTATAAGGCACTATCGCATTCACTCGTATGCCTCTGATGAGGCAGCATTTGGCAGGAGGGTGCTCCATAGGGTCCAGGCATCCTCTTCTTGTCAGGACCAGTTCATTACCCTCCCTGAGCACAATTAGCTTGGGTATATCCCATAAATCTTACGGATTTGCTCTCTACTTCCGACGGAGAAGGGGTGTTGGACTTACCTGATACGCCCTTTCTCGTCAGGTAGAGAGCTAATCCGGCCCTCCCGTTGATTGGTTTGTTGTTCTTTCCTGGTCCTTCAGCATATATAGTGTTTCTTATGTTCAACGTTGAACTTGAGTTGGGACAATAAAGGTTCTGTTATATTTGAACTTGCCATTCTGATCGATTAATTCCTTCACATGAAACTGGGCTAGGGGAGGAGCCTGGCCCCTTTTATAGCTTTGGTTCTCAGTCAGTAGATCTATGAAATGACAAGACTAACCCATACATCTAACAGATTAGCTCTCTACCCGACGAGAAAGGGCATATCAGGTAAGTCCAACGCCCCTTCTCTTCTCTGTTTCTCAGATGCATATATTACACATGTACCTTCGAAAAATCTGATTTTTGCCAGGTGGGAGGAGGAGAAATGCATTGGTTCCTACCTTAGCAGAAATCAGAAATTAATAAGAACAGCATTCTTCTACTAGCAAAGCTGATTGTCTCAAGAAAACGGTCCATCTGAATAATTTAATCCAATCCCACCACAAATAAAATGCAAATAGAAATGTTTTGCTCATGTAGTAATCAATATTCAACTTGCCCAAAGCAAAGGAAGAGTTGTGTTTCCCATTGGTGGAGAAAACACAAGTGTGCCTAAACAATTTAATTTATTTTTCAACTGAGTAAGATGAAATTTGGAGGAATAATAAATAATTCTGAGTGGATTATTGCTATCTGCTTTCAGAGAAAAGAAATGCAGGGGTTAGATTGCTTAAATTCTGTTGCTGTTTCAGGTAGCGGTGTAACTATAATTTTGTTCATATGAATCTAACTGGGTGATTTTTGGCAAGCTTATCTTAGCCCTCTTATATGGAAGAATTCTATTAAGTTTCATAGAGGTGTGGTTATTAAAAACAACAAAAATATGTCTTTCAAAATTGTGAAAAGAAGGATTAATTAATTATCTACTCAGCCATTTAGTTTAGAAATGTTATTCATGTGGGTGCGTGTATATGTTTGCTTTTGAACAAAGTTAAAGGCCATTTGTAAAAAATACAATTATTTAAATGAATGTTCTGAGAATGTTCACTTTAGCTCTGTCATTGTTTTCCTATAGCCATTTGCTACAAGCGGTTAAGTTACTCTGGGGCATTTACCATGCTTTTTAATATAACCTTATTTACAGTGGAAAAATAATGGGCAGAATGCAGGATCGTGGGACAATTATCTATTTCCATGTGATTAGAAAGTACCTTTTATCGGCATACAGTCCTTTCCTTCCCTGTTTCCTCCGCCCTTTTTCAGAAAATGGAAACAACTGTATGATTTTTTTTCTAAAAAAAAACCGGTGCACTTTTATAATTCCTGGAATATTGAATTGTCCCTTAAAAAAAAAAAAAAAACAACTCAGTTTGATTGGAATTGCTTCATTTAGAAGCCATGTTGCTTAATAAAACTGAAATTTAGTTCAAAACTGCCTCTTTGATTTTTAAGATTTTGTTTAAAAGGGTAATATTCCCATTTTTATACACTAACCAAATTGTGGAATGCTTGGTGTTCTCTGAGCTTGGTTGTTTGTAGACTTTTCATTACCCAATTAGATAGCATCATCAGTGCTAGTCATGGGGTTTGGGGTTTGTTCTCTTTTTATATAACAGTAACTTGCCCTGCCAATGTTTGTGGGGCTGTGGTTTTCTCCTTCATATTTCCTTGATTAATGTTTTGTGTTTGACATTTATTTAGTGTTAATCCCTGCTGATCTGGATGTTGGAGGCTCTAGCTCAACATTCCCCAACCTTTCTAGGTCAGTGGACTGATAGAGGCAGCAGTGGCAGTGTGAATGGGGAGACGGGGTTGTTTTGTACATGCATGTGCACTGCTTTAATAAATGCATCTTCATGCTCACTTGCCCACCACTTCCGCAGTCTGGTTCTGAACAGACTACAGTCCGACAGTGGGTTGCAGCCAGGAATTGAGGACTCCTATTCTAACAGATCTATGTATTCTCGTATTTTTGTTTCTTTCTCAACTTTTTCATTGTCTCTTTTGAATAGTGTGTAAATATGGTTAATCTCTATGTATCTACTGATGGCTGATTTGTCTGAATGCCAAACTTCTAAGAATTCCCTAGCTAGTTTTAGATCTAGATTTGTCTAGGTCAGAGGTGGGCAAACTTTTTGACTCACAGGCCACAATGGTTTCTAAAATTTGACAGAGGGGCCGGGCCAGAATAGGATGCAATGCAATGACACCATTTCATGAACCCAAAGTAAGAACTGATTTAATCCAGATTTTAATAATGGCTGGTGAGATTCATCAATCTCCCTGCTAGAATGAAAGGCCTTTGCATCTGGGAAGGGTGGGCGTGATAAGCGCTGCCACGTAAATGGAATAAGGTGGTTGAGGAAGGTGGGGCGGTTCCAATATTCTGGATAAATCTGCTTTGTGGACTGTGTTCAGTAAGCTACTGCTAATGTGATCAACAAGTATTTTACCATCTGAGTTAATAATTTACTTCAGAGCATATAATGCTTACCTTTTCGTTGGGCTGGTTCCTGCTAGTAACTAGTTCGGCAGGCTGAATTAAAAAAACCAATGGGCCGGATGTGGCTCACGGGCCGTAGTTTGCTCATGTCTGGTCTAGGTTGTTCATAGTTTCCCAATTGAAAGTATGCTTGAATCTGATGATAATCTTATGAAATGAAGTTGTATCATGTTTTCTGACTGCTAGTTGGTGTTTATGGTTGCCCTCCGCTAGTCTTTTCCCTGATTTGCCTGCATAGTAGATATCGGCTTTTGCAAGATTTATAATATATAAATAGATGATATACACAGTCATACAACTCATTACTTAGGAACATATTTTTCAGTGAGGATAAATGAAAAGCACAAATATAGTATGGGTTATTTGAAAATACATTTTAAATGCAGTGTTTAAATATGTAAATATTTAAGATACACGTTTCACATTTCATTCTAAATATGTATTCATTAACTACATATGTATTAAAGCAAAAACACATTAAAAGTGAGCATTTTATGTATAGGTCCAGCCATTTACCTATCATTTTCTTATATTTAATAAAATCGAAGGGTGGGGGAAGAGAAAAGGGGAGAGGGAGGAGGAAGAAGAGGAGGGAGATGCTATTGTGATCTGTATCTACCTTACAGGATCCATAGATTACTGAATTAACCCAATTTTTAATGTTAGTCTTATTTACCACTGGACTTATCAGCCATCATTCTCTCCTAAGGGCAATACTGGGGATATCTCCATCACTCAATATGGGGGAATTATACTTACAGTCACGAGTCAAAATAACAGAGTTGATAGACATCTTGGAGGCTTTCTAGTACAACTCTCTGCTCAGGTAGGAGATACCATTTCAGACAAATGGCTGTCCAATTTCTTATTAAAAACCTTCCAGTAATGGAGCATCCACAACTTCTGAAGGCAAACCATTCCACTGGTTTATTGTTCTCACTATCAAAAAATTTCTCCATAGTTCTAGGTTGCTTTTCTCCTTGATTAGTTTCCATCCACTGCGTCTTGTCTTTCATCCTGGTGCTTTGAAAAATAGCTTGACCCCCCCTTTTTTTCTTTATGGTAGCCCCGGAAATATTGAAATCCTGCTATCATGTGACCCCTAGTCCTTCCTTTTCGCTAGACTAGACATACCCAATTCTGCAACCGTTCTTCGTGTTTTAGCCTTAGTCATCTTTGTTGCTCTTTTCTGTATTGTTTCCAGAATCTTTTGCCTATAGCTTCTTTCCCCAAACCAGAGACTTCCAGATGTGTCAAACTTTTTATTTATTTATTTATAACAAGATTTATATACCGCCCCCTCTCCCTAGGGACTCGGGGTGGTGCATAGCCATTTTATCAATGACAATGGAATTGAAAGATAATGACTTAAAAGACAATGACTTGGAAGATACCTTAGAGAATGACTTGGAACAGATTTCCATCTAGCACTGTATTTTCTGTTGCTGTTCTATAGAAGTTAAATTATCTTCCTAATCTATGAATTCTATAAGGGTACAGAATAGACTTCATCACTCCTTTTGTGTCAATTTATCCAATAATGGAGAGTCCAACACCTATCAAGGAGATTTGTTCCATTATTCAACAGTTCATGCGATTTTATCTTCTAATGTCTAGCTGAAATCTATTTCATAGTACTTTAAACCTATTTCTTCTTATCTTTTGGAACAATTATGTTCTAAATATTATATACCATATTCTCAGAAGCTGCCAGCTATTATGCCTCTAAGGCTAAACTAATCCAACCAATGCTTCCAACTGTTTTTCAGCAACTTTTCTTTCCAGACACTTATAATCTTAATTGCTCCCCTATGAACATAAACTGGTTTGTCAACATCCTTCCTATAACATGGTGCCCAGAATTAGACAGCACAGGATCTTAGAATACAAAAAAATGTTCACAGATATATTCAACCTCTCCCTACTTCAATCAATAATTCCCACATGCCTCAAAGAGTCCACCATTGTCCCA
>JAEANM010018813.1:0-12537 GCA_017656035.1 Myanophis thanlyinensis | reverse complement strand
AAACTCTCATTCAGTTTCAGTGGGAACAGTGTTGTTGGTCTCCTTTTTTTGCAAGTGCATCAATGTCTGGTGTTATAGTTGTGGCAATTCTCAAGATAGATCTGAGGTGTTGGTCAGTTAACTTGGATCTGTGAGGGTTCCTGCTAGTAACTAGTTCGGTGGGCCGGATGTGGCCCGCGGGCTGTAGTTTGCCCATGTCTGGTCTAGATTATTATTTATAATAATAATTAGCCTCTTTGGTAATGTAGTAATTTATTTAAATAATTTACATAGTGGCCTTCACAAAAGTTATTTGAAATCCAAATGTGGCTTGTTATTTCTGGCTTAGTATGTTATGCCAACCCAACCAACTGTGATTTATTCAATAAATCATAAATTAACTAAGGCTTCATGCAATTAGAAAATCAACCAGTGAATGAAGGAACCAAGTAATTCATGCATGTGCTTAAATTTAAATTGTATTGTTAGGAACAATGTTAGATCAATGTTATAAATTCTATCTTTAATTTATCAGTTTCATTTAAGAAAGGAAAATAAATTTTGATATTGTTGCAATATAAACTATTGGGTTTGTGTATTGCTTTGGACATGCACATAGCACCTATCAGAAATACCTTAAAACAGCTGTGTATTGGGGGGAGGCTAATGGAAATCTAAATTAATTTCCCCTTCAAATGTGAAAATCTATAGTCCTAAACAAAATGGGGAAAAGCATACTATTCTAATACAAGTCACCTAATTATCTACCAATAAACACCAACTGTCTGCTTACTGCCAATGTTCTAATTTCACAAGCAAACTAGAAAGTCGGTTGCTTTTTTTCTTTTCACAACTTCCTGTTGTTTTATTCTGATAATTTCATTTTTTTCTTATTTCTTTGCCATGGAGTTCTACTAGCAGGATTTGTGATTCCTTTGATTTTATTTATTTAAACAAGTTTTTCTAGACTGCCCACTTGGGCAAGGATTCAAGGTAATTGAGTCATATTTTGTACAATTAGCAAAAAATATTTCATCTAATTAATCCAGCTAATCTTTATTCCATGCCCCATGGAGCAATAACATTTTTAAAGAGTGGAGTATTTCTAATCTTGGGTCAGGGAAGTGTGTAGCAGTCCTTGAGAAGCCAATGTCAATTCTCACCTTTCCTCAGGTAGGACACTCAGCATAATTTCCTTAGTGATTGTATGTGACAATCTGAGTTTGAGTGACGAATAACATCTAAAAAAGTACCAAGCTACGAAGAGCTTTAAAAGTGATAACCAAGTCTTTGAACTGGACTGGAAGTGAATCTAAAGCCAATATGGGCCCACAGAATATAAAAGTGTTGAATCGACTAGGTCCAGTTAGCAGATGGATGATTTAAACTTCTAAATAATTTTTAAGGGGAGCCCTTTTAATAGTCTATAGGCAAAGTGCCAAGACATGAATTACTGTTGCCAGACACCTTCATCTCCAAAAGCCCTGAAATTAGCATACCAGCTGGAGCTAAATAAAATTCTTCCTTTCCAAGGCTTCCATATGCTGCACTCCAGGAGAATACCCAAATTGTAGACCTATTTCTTCAGATAAAGTGGACCCTAACGTTAGAGCCAGGATCAAACCAGATCAGTCATTGGCAAACAGCAACTATATCTTTGAGAAATCTAATAGCAATAGCACTTAGACTTACATAGCAATAGCACTTACTTATATACCGCTTCATTTATATACCACTTCTCTAATACCTCTCCATAGTGTTTTATAGCACTCTCTAAGTGGTTTATAAAGTTAGCTTATTGCACCAACAATCTGGATCCTCATTTTACCTCAGAAAGATGGAAGGTTGAGTCAATTTTTGACTTCAGTGTTTTTGATCCCCATGGGACCAAATGAATTCTACAGTTTGGTCTGATGTGACCCAATTGAGTATCAAACCAATGGCTAACCTGTCCAGAAACTTCATGCAGATGTTAAAAAACAACAACATTGAGGCAAGGAATCCCACGGTGGTACAAGGAAACACTGTATTACCAAGTGAGCACAAGACATTTGTACTTCACATTTAGAGCAACTGCTTGAGCTAAAACATTTCAAATTCAAAATACATTGCGTGGCTCTATAAAATGCTCTGCATAGTCAAAATTGCTAATTTTCATACCACTTCATTTTCTGTGCACAATTTTAGTAACTCCATTCTGATGGCAAATCATTATGGAGGCATTGTTTGAAATGAAAGCCACACAATTCTCTAGCTTCAGTCCTGAATTAGACATTTTCAATAGTTTCTTTTTCAGCAGCTGCATAGCACACAGCTACAGACACATTCAGAAAGGGAGTCTTAACAGAACCTTGAGAATTTTCAAAGTCAGAAGTACTAAGAGGAATACATCTGTGCCAGAACTACTGTACTATTTATTGTATGTATAAATTCCTCAAGTTTGTTTTTGCCAGTGCAGTATATAAAGTGGCTCACTTGAGTGTTGGCCGCATTGTCTATTTCTTGGCTATGGGAATGCCTGGAAACGCTCTGCCTACCAGTTTACTGAAAGTGTCATTCACCAAAAAAAGCAAATTACACTGCAGTAAAATACCCTGGCACTTAAGCAGCAAGTTAGATGCTAGGCTTTAAAGCTTCTCATCAACCTGCTTTTACCTACTGTTGCTCAGAGATCCTATCTAAATGTCTGTGTAAAAAAAAAAAAGGGGGGGGGGAGAAAGATTTATCAGAATAGACTGGGGGGGGGAGAGGGGATGAGATCCCCTTACCCTCATGGATAATGTTTCAATTTGGCAAAGAGATCTTCAAAGAATGTGGTTTTCGTTAAGAAAGAATGAAAATAATTCACCACACGGTCTGACCTAGTTTAGTATTATTCATTCAGTTTTATTCTTTAGATAAAACTCGCTTTGTACCTGTACGGGCAAGAGCTACCGCCACCTGGCCACGTTGACTCATACAGACAGCAATCACTCTAAAGGAGTCAGTTGCACCTACGTGCGGGCCAAGTGCCCCCGTGTGTACACGAAGCCAACAATCAAATGTAATTTCAGAGCAGCTTGCCTCTTGCTGCTCCTGATATGCTACACACTCATCCCGCCCGGGAGTGCACATCGGTCAGCGAGCCCAGCGGGTCGCTTCAGAAAAGCTCTTTGGACGTCCCCGTTTCGTGCTCTTCGAGAACTGAGGGGCAGGGAGACCGCTTCCTTCGCCCTGCAAGGCGAGGAGATTCCCCTTCGCGTCCGACGCCGTGTCCGGCCTCTGAGACCTCGCCTTGGCCTCCCAATGGCACTGGAAGCCTCTTCGCAAAGGCGGCGGAGGCTGAGTAAAAACAAACATCCCCCTCCCAGCAGGCAGGAAAAGCAGGGCCGCCGCCGCCGGTGGTGTACATATTTGGGATTGGGAGAGGCGGAGCGGCGAGCTGGCAGGGGGAGGGCTCGGGGCGGGCCTCCGCAGCTTGGGGGTGGGCCCTGGCTCTTGGCTCGTCGTCAGAAAGGCAGCAATCGCGGCCGTTTACTCCAATCCGGGACAAAAAAAGCCCCGGAGGTGGTCGTCTAACAGTTGGAGAAGGCGGTGGAGAGACGGCAACGGGCCGGGCGGTGAGTAGCTGGAAAAGGCGGTAGAAGAGCGTCCCCCTCCACCCCCGCGAGCTCAGCCGAGGACAAGTTGCGCCCAGGGCTCCGGCTCCGCGCCGGGGCCAGGCAGGCGGCGGCGGCTCTTCCCCTTTTGCTCCGCGGGCCAGCTCGCCGCTCCTTTCCGGACTCCTGGTCGACTCCCGTGTTTTTCGCCCTCGCCCTTATGTTGGGGAACGGTTGTTTTCTATCCCGCCCTCCCCCGTCGCTCGATTCAGCCCTCCGGGCAGCTTCTTGCTCGGTCTTTCCTTTCCTCTCCTGTCTTCTCTCGGCGCCTCTCTGGACCGTGCCGCGTTCCTCCGGGCACCTGCCTCTTCTTGCCTCCCCCGCTTTGTCTTCTTGGGAACGTGCGCCTTTTCTCGTCCGCTCCCTCGCCGGCCGAGAGAGGTTCAGGCGCTGCAGCGTTTCGGGTTTTTGCTGTTCAACAACTTTTTCCCCCTCCTCTTTGCATCTTTGGACGGTGCCCGACCGGAGCTGGATTGCAAGAGCAAAACTTGGGCAGTGCCCTGTTTGGGCAGACGGCTACGAGGACGGTCCTTTTAGCGCGGCATCCCCGGGCTTGAAGCGGCTGAGTTAATTTGGCTGTCTCCCCCCCCCCGCCCCCCACTACACTCTCTCCCGTCCCATCCCCCTCTCTTCTAAACCGGCGATTAGGAGGCTTTTAGAGGTTGTTTGTTCCGAGATAGTCTGGATGAGGCGGAGAACGGCGACCGCGATGGGCCTTGGGGGCTGCGGCTACTGAGTGAAAGATTCCTCCGATAGATAATCCTGGCTTTTTGCGAGCGATTTATCCCTTGCCGACTTTCCCTTTCTGATTTTTTTTTTTTCTTCTTTCTATTTACGATTTGCCTAAAGATGGAAAGATAGCGGGTTTTGTCACAGCATTTCCCTCCCTCCCTCACTCCCCGCTTCCCTCCCCCTTAGATTTAGTGAGCCAGCCCGGAGTGGTGAGTTGTGCTTTTCTCCTTCAAGTTTCCTATCCCGTCTTCACTTAATTGACGCTGGGTTGTGCAGAAACGCTCCTTGGCGCTTTTGGAGTGCACGTCATTCGATGTTTGTACTTGCTAGGCTTTGCGAAAGGCGCCTGTAAACGAGACTGGGACCTCTGATGTGAAGAGGTTCTGTTAACAGTCACTGTCTAATTAGGGGAAAGCGCTGCTTGTGGCTTTTAAGTAATGCGTGCATTGTTCTGACGTTATTAACTGTTCATGTAGTAACAATAAGGGTAAGAGTGGATCGCAGAGTGCCCAAAGAGCCAACTCTGGACATGGAGTGAGCTTGTCTGAAAGTTAACCATAAAAGAAAGATCTGAAGGGTACAGAAAATAGAACTTTGAAAAATGGGAGGAAAGTTCATGATTTCTGTTATATATGATGCACTTTCTCTCCAAGTGCTTAAAGCACTTTGTTTCTGTCTCTCACTTTTAAAATTCTGTTTTTCTGCCGAGCACAGGCGAGCCCGTAGTGATGCTGAGCTATGTTTATTAGGGATATGGCTTGGTTTCCAACTTTATGATAATATGCCTTTAAACATAATCACTGTCTGTTTCTTAGAACCATGGGTTCAGACTGCTGAGGGAAATACAGAATTGTAGTGCTTTCTGAGACTTTGGCAGGCATGGCATTGTTAGAATAATACTTTTATTGTTGCAATGGTTGACTTCAAGATGAAAGGTCCAACATTCTTTTTAAGTTTTTAAAGAATTTTATGCATAATTAGAGATTGGATGTGTTTTTACATATTTTATCAAGAACCATGTAATGAGGAATTTTTTTTTTTGCAAATGAGATAAATGCTAGAAATGTAATGCTTTGAATTACATTTTTAAATTATATGGCAAGCTTGATTAGCTTTTCTACATTATAAGTATTACTGACTTTTAGAATAATTTATTTTCATAATGTCTTTCAATAAGATAAGGGGAGCTAAAATGTTATAATCCTCAAAATGTATTGATGCTTCCTGTGCAAGTTTTGATTTTTACAGTATTTTAACGCCTAATGAAACAGTGAACAGAAACGCAGGTTTGGCACAATTTACTTAAGACAGAGCATTGTTGTTGGTTATATGTCATTTTTGGTGAGTTGCGGCTGTACAAATTTGATAAATATGTGATACAGACATTGCTTCATAGCACTGTTGAGACTATAACTTCTCAGTAGAATAATGGTTTCAAGAACATTGAATTTGTGGTTGCTATTTGATTTTCAGATAAGTACTGCTCATAAATATTGAACTATGTATTTAGTGTTCAACTTGACCTTTTGGAGCATGTAATGATTATATGTAATTTGCTCATGAAAGGTGGTCTTACATGATCCATTTTTATTTATTCATCCATCCATCCATTCATTGAATCTCTTTGAATCAAAATCACACTTTAAAAGCTTCTGTAAAGTGAACATTCAATTCAAAAAATGCTGTAGGATCAATGGCGCTGACATACGCATATACTATTCTGTTTATCTTATAACCATTTTCATATTATTATACAATAAACATATAGGTAACATTTTAGAAGTAGTGATGCCAGTAATTGTCTCACAAAATTGGAGTAGCTCAGAAAACCCAAATACGGGTGCTGTTCTGCATTGGGAAACTTTTGTTTAAAGCAGATCTCCAAATAGTTTTCTTATTTTAATCATAAATTAGCGGAAATAGATTGCATGGCATATTAATACAACTTTTCAGCTACTGTTCGAATAGTATATTGTGCAGTTTATCATCATTCATTTAAGAATTTTAAAGCATCAGCTAATTTTAAAGGATTAATTAAAGGGAAAAGAAGAAAGGCAACAGGATAGCTGATACTGTTTCAGAGACTGTATGAACCAGTTATTATTAACCTATTAGGAATTTTAACGCTTCTAGGGATATTACCTCTTTTTGGGATCAGTTGGATATTTAGAAAGGGGTATATTGTATCACGACCAACGCATATGCAGCATGTCTGTGTGTTTTGTTTGCTTGTTTTGTTTTATGATAGATCTTTGAATAGAGCAACTTTGACATAATGGCTAAAATACCAGGTTAGAAACCGGAAGACTATGACTTCTAGTTTTGCTTTAGGCATAAAACCAGGTGACTTTGGGCCAGTCACTCTTTCCCAGCCCTAGGAAGAAGGCAATAGTCAACCGCTTCTGAAAATTTTGCCAACAAAAGGGTGGGAATAAAATAAGGGCAGTGACTGAAAGGTACAAAATAAATATTGCTGAATGTTTTTTCCTGAAAGAAGAAAAGAGATTCATTGTTCCCTTGTATTCCATGATGAACAAGCTGGAATAAAATTTAACTTCTTAATCTTGCAATCCAGTTTTGTTAATTTTGCAAACTTTTAGAAAAATACAAAGCTGTTTATTATTATTTATTCATGCCTCGTTTCTTCAAGTTGTTGTCTCTGTCAAATTCTATTTGACACAGACAACCATTTGAAAAAAAGAGGCATGAATAAAGTCAAACCTGTTTTATGATCAACTGCTTCTTTCTGGATATTTTATTATAGAATATATTATCTGACTTCTATACATCTTTTGCTGACATTGATCAACTTTATTAGCATTTTTCCTAATCATATCAAGATGAATTTAACCTTCTGTCTAACTAGGCCACCTTGTATATAAGCAGATGTTCTTTCGCTGTATGGGTAATTTTGTAAGTAGGCCCATGTTATATGTTAATAGGTCTGTAAGGCACACTTAGCAGTATAATTCTAGTGCTGAATGCCACCAAGTTATGAATTCTATATTCTGTAATGTACATTTTAAAGTTGTTCAAGTTAAAGAATCTGAAAATTACCCTCTCCCAAAGTGGATTTTCTACATCTATAAGATGTACAGAAAAGGGCAATCAAAATGATCAAAGATCTGGATCAATTCCTTGATAATAGAAAATATTATAGCATAGAAAAATGATAAATGAGGGCATGATAGAACGGTTTAAAATAGAAGTGGTGAAGAGGTTTTTCTCCTTCACTTTCTCCCAATCCCCACAATACTGAAAAATTTTCAGGTGTATGCTAGGAGCTTTCAAGAATTAAAAAGAATTAGTAGTTCACGTGGAATATGGTTGAACAATAGGAATCTGATACCGTCAGATATAATCATAAGCATCAATGAATTATAACTGAAATTGAAATTAGACAAATTCATGAAAAATTAAATTATTACTATTGATTGATGATCACTAGCTATAGAAATGTTTTTCAAATTTGACAATGTTAAGGTATGTAGATGTCAACTTCCAGAATTCTCTTAGAACCTTTCTGGCTAAGGAATTAAAGTTCATGTATCTTGAAGTTGCTAAAGTTTACAAGATACCAATCATAGGTAGGATACTTTCCAGTATTGCTTGCTGGGAAGCACTGGTAAGAAAGTATGGTTAACCTCATGTCCTTCACCTGAATTTCTCTTGACATCTGTTGAACAATCCTGAAGTCCTTAAAATCCTTAAACATGATGCTTTATTTGCAAGTTAGTTATGATCCAGAAAAAAAAACTGAAAAGGGAGAAAGACCCAATTTTAAAATAATTTAAAATTATTACATTTAAATAATTTAAAAAAATATGTCTTGAGGAAATTTGTGTATTCACTAGCCCATTTCTCTTTATATGTCTTTCAAAAATCTATACAGCATTGATCTTTGAATACTTTGGTGCAGTGATGAAATTCAGCCGGATCACACAACATCGCCCGAACCGTTAGTAGAGATTTGAAATTGGCCCCGCCCACCTGCCCCTGCCCTTATCCTTCCTTATACAAGCTTCGTTTTTTTTTCTTACCTGAATCAGCTGTTTGGGGCTACGGAGCCTTCCTGATGATCCCCGCTGCCTCTGGAGCCTCTAAAAGCAGTTTAAAGAGCCGCGCTGCTACGCATTTGGCATGCATGCATGCACACCGAACTGGTAGCAAAAACAGCTGGATTCCATCCCTGTTTTGGGGTGTTTCTGTGGGTCATTCATGTTGCAAAGGGGGATAGAAGGAGGTAAATCCTAGTATGATTTGACTGCTTATTTGTATCGCATGACTATCAATAAGTGTTGTATCTTATGATTCCTGCCGTATGTACCGTTTCCTTTTGTACACTGAGAGCATATGCACCGAAGACAAATTCCTTGTGTGTCCAATCATACTTGGACAATAAAGACTTCTATTCTTCTAAATGAGCAGTGAACAGGGGGATCCTCTCCTTACCTGCTATTGCCTGCCTCTTAAAGTTACCCTATATATTATGCCAAAAAATACAGGGAAGGAAAACAGAATGAAGGGAATTATTTTTTCACAAGTGATAATTGTGAGTTAAACAACTTTCTGAATTTTTTGCAGTCATATAATTGTCTGTTGACTACTCTAAGCCTTGGGTTGCAGTTGTCTGTTTGCTATCTTCCCTCCCTCCCTTTCTATTTCTTCTCCAATCTCAGCTTGGGAGAAAAGAGGCAAGGTTTAACAAGTTGACAAAATATTATTCATTGGTCAATACAAGAGTAATCAAGAAACACTTGTGCAGTGTTTTTCAAACTTAGCCACTTTTAAGATGTCTGGACCTAATCTCCCAGAATTCCCTAGCCACCATGAATTCTGAGAATTGAAACCCACACATCTTAAAAGTTGCCAAATTTGAAATATACTGGCCTAGTGTTCCCTATATTCATCATCTATAATTAAATTACTGTATTATAATCTGTTTGAGCCTATTGTTAAGAGATACAAATTCAATCACCCAGCATGTAGACAGTTTTATTTATCTGAACATTTAGGGCATATCACAAAAATAAAATAGTCATGGATTTGTTTTACTTGAAGGATACTTTATAGGAGAAAATAACTACATATAATGCCGATCAGCAGGCACAGTTCTAATATGTTGTCTTTTTTCTATACCTGCTTCTCAGTGCAAACATCTGAGGTCCAATTTTGATCTAATTGCTGATTGCCAGACATACAGGCCTAATCAAGATAAAAATTCACATTTTGTACCTTCACGCTTCTGCATTTTTGGTGTTGGTAAAACAATGTAATTTTTAAAAAAAGAATTGTTAATTTCTTTCTCTTTCTGTTTTATTTTAAAATATTATAGCAAACTGGCAATTGGGGGATGGATATAGCCAGCTGTATATGTAGGCTTTTGACCTCACATTGTTGCTATCTTCCCTTGCCCTAGGATAGCATTCTTGCTTTTGATGTGTAAGAATGTACTACTTCAGTCAGCTGTCAACCCTTGCAGCTTCTGATTAGTTCTGTCAATCTGATGTCAGTTTTAGGCCCAGGAAAGTACTTACAAGAAGAAATGCTGTGACTTAAATATTACATGCTTCAGACAGGTGAAAAGGCAGTTATCTTCTAAACCCCCAAGCTCTGGTCAAGTTTCATTTTATATGGCTAAGAGATTTCACAAAATAGAACCGGTGCCTTAAAATATGCAAGGGGTAGTATGTAGAAAGTGACGCTGGGTTATATAACAAATAATTTCTCCTGCATGTCACATGGTTTAATTAATTAAAATTGCCTTTTCTTTCCTTGTTATGTTTATTAGCACCTATCGAGTTCAGTTCCATAAACTATAACCAGGGTAGAATTAAGGAGTGAGAATTGTGTTAAGGATAACAAGCTGATGAATATACTGCATAAAGAATGAGTATTGGCCGCCTTAGATTATTGAGGCACTAAAATAAAGTTTAGTATATTGCAAATCTGAAATCTTTGAAGTTACATATTACTTTATTGAGTTGCTTGTACATTTATGCATAGACATACTGTATGTAGAGCTTACCAGTTTTTTCTCTTGTCTTTAGGTCTGAAAATTAGTACGATTTTTTCTTTTTAGTCTTAGATTATTGTATCATCCTTTTAGCTTGTTTCCTAGCCTAACAGTCATAATAAATTTTGATGTGATCTCTACAACAATAGTTCTGTAAGCTAGAATTGGCTGAGAGAGAATGATTTGATAGAATGGAATGGAATGGAATGGAATAGAATAAAATTATTTATTGGCCAAGTGTGATTGAATACACAAGGAATTTGTTTTTGGTTCATATCCTCTTAATGTACATAATAAGAAAAAAATACATTCATCAATCATAAGATACAACACTTAATGATAGTCATGGGGTATTAAATAAGCAATCAAATGATACTAGGAAACAATACAACAATATAAATCGTAAGGATATAAGCAAAGAAGTTATAGTCATAAATGGGCGGGGCAATATGCTGCTTTTGTAAACTGCTTAGAGAGGACTGGAAAGCACTATAAAGCAGTATATAAGTGCTATTGCTATTGCTATTGTTTTATTTCGAGAAATAACGGCAAACGCAAGGTTGCTCTAGTGAAATCAGCTCTTTTTATTTGTAGGATCAGTCAGAACAAGAACAAGAAACAGCCTAATGAACCTCTATTTATACTATATACAAGTGTGTGAAGTAACCAATCAGACAGCAGGATTTTCCCGCTCTCTGATAACCGACACCAGACTTGGTATCTCCTGCATTTATAATTAACCGGGTTTTCTGCTCTCTGCTAACTGACACCAGACTTGGTGTCTCCTGTATTTTTAATCAGGTATAGAACAGCTATCATCTGCAAACTTCAGTACTTTAACAGAAGGTTCTTTTGAGATGTAGTCATTGGTATATAGAGAGAAGTGGAGAGAGCACCCAGCCCTGGTGGGGCCCTGTGCTAATTGTACAGGTATCTGATGTGATTTTGCTTCACCTGCTGCTTCTTGTCTGTTAGGAAGCTTATGATCCACTTACAAGTCTGTTCAGGTACAGCTAGCTGGCTTTCTTTAGTTAGGAGAATGTCTGGAATGATGGTGTTGAATGCTGAGCTGAAGTCTACAAAGAGGATCCTTGTATAGGTCTTTGGAGATTCAAGATGTTGTAGGATGCAGTGCAGAGCCTTGTTAACAGCATCATCTGTTGATCTATTTGCTCAGTATGCAAATTGCAAAGAGTCTAACAGCGGATCTGTGATGGTTTTCAGGTAGGCCAGCACTAGACTTTCCAAGGTTTTCATAACTACAGATGTTAGAGCAACTGGTCTGTAGTCATTCAGTTCCTTGATGGAGGGCTTCTTTGGCACTGGGATGATAGTAGAGTGTTTGAAGCAAGAAGGAACATGGCATATCTCTAGTGATTTATTAAAGATTCAGGTGAAAATGGGGGGCAGTTGGTCAGCATAAACTTTTAAGCAAGAAGGAATTATCTTGTCGAGGTCTGGTGTTTTTCCTGCTTTTTTTATCTGTAAAATAGAACTTGCACCTCATTTTCTGTAATCACCAGAGGTGGTGGGCCCAGTAGGATGGGATCAGTTGTAGGAGGCTTAGTCTGAGATGGGGGTTGTGGAGATACCTGTAGGTGGCAGTAGCTTTCTCTCAAACCTGTTTGAGAGGTACTGTGATGCATTAGTCAGGTGGACAGGTGGCTAAATTGTCTGTTTTAAGCAGTCATTTCTACTTGCCCATCCCTGCTCCACTGTATTTTAAGGAGAATGATTGGTAGTTGTTTTTCCTGATTGCAGGTGATATTTTATAGGAGGAGAAACAAAGCCAGGGGAATCCATTAAGTACTTTCTTTAACTTGGCCATGCATTGAAACAAATAAGGTCAACACTACTATACTGGCGTCTCTATTGATACAGAATAGAATTTGGTAATGCTGTGTTTAGCACTGCCTTTTCCATATACATCTATCAATATTCCTTGCTAAATAGGACACCAGGTGATTTCTATTCTGCAGCAAAGGATCAATTTGATAAATTGGAATAAGATAACACTGAATACGACTGCAGATCTACACTCTATAGACATGATAAATATAGAGAAGTGGGACGATAGAATCAAGATTTTAAAGCATATTTTTATCTTAAAATTATGTTGACTAAAGCACATAAACTAGTTTTAAATGTGAGTGAAAAAAAATAAACTGTGTG
>JAEANM010018812.1:0-12537 GCA_017656035.1 Myanophis thanlyinensis | reverse complement strand
GTAGCTAAATTGTCTGACATTATAAAGGACTATCAAGCCAATGTTGGAAATGTGAAAAGAAGGGATTTATTTACTGATGCTTATCTTGCTTTTATTATTTATACAAATAACTCAAGGTAGCAAACCTATCCAACTCATCTCCCTCCTCCTGTTTTTTCCATAACCTGTGAGGTGGACTGGGCTGAGAGAGAGTGTGACTGGCCCAAAGTCACCAGCTGGCTTTCCTGGCTGAAGCAGGACTCGAACTCATGGTCTCCTGTTTTCTAGCTTGGAGCCTTAACCACTAGACCAGGGCTGTCAAACTTATGGCCCGCAGGCCGGATGTGTCACACACTGGCCATGCCCACACCCAATTTAGCGAAAGGGGAAAAAGTCCCGATACATCTCGTGAGGCCGCCGTGATAACACGAGTTTGACACCCATGCAGTGTTAGACCAAACTGGCTTTTAAAAAAAAAACCACAGTGTGATTTTTATCACACAGGTTTACTTAAGAAAAAAAGAAAGAAGATTTGATTATAAATGCATTCAACAAATGCAGAAGATACTGTGAACTAACCTGATGTTGAAACCAGAATTACTCCTATTGGGTTTTATGGGGAAGGAATTGGAAAAGAAATACTGTATAGGAAATTAATACTGTGTATGGTAATTCCTTTGGTAGCCTATCCCAAAATCAGTTCTAAAATGTGGGGCGGGGGAGGGGGGGGCAGGAAAGAATTCCTATTGGACAAAGTTAAATTTCGTTCCATGGCCTGATGGCTGTTTAGATGATAATGAGTATTTATTTGAAATGCATCAAGCTATTAGGTCCTCTCTGCTTCTAGGTCTGAATGGGTCCCTGGACACCTCTTCTCCATTCCTATCCTTCTGGTGCCACTAATAATGATGATTCTCCCAAATGCTTTATCTCCGATCTCTAGCATCCTAAGGAATATTGCAGAAAGCTGGAATACAAGTACTTCACACAACATGCAAAGGTCGAGCCAACCAAACCAGTTTCATGAACAGATCTGGTCTCTGGTTTAGGGTGCCATTGTGTGAACGACAGTCCCAATGAGTTAATTTAGACAATCATGGCTAAACCAACTCTAGTTTAGCTTTTGGGTGGAGTCAGTCACGTCTTTGGCTTTAAGAGCTCAAACTTGGTCAATGCACGGTATTTCAGAAAGCAGCAATTCCGATGTGATCCTTGGCTGTGAAAAGTGGTATGTTTACGTATTATATTTAGAACAGGACAACTGTAATTGCATTTGTGAGCAAGCATTTTGAAGTCCAGTTTATGTTTAACCATAAAGGCCACTTTCGGCACCTGTTATTTTGGAACAATAGCTAGATTCCCCATGCTTTCTGGCATGGTATAAAATCAACATCTCAGGGCATCCTTTCATAATTTCTCCAACCATGCATTCTGTGCAAGCAACTATGCCTAGACACCATTTCTGTTTCCCACAATCTCTCAAGAGTAGGACTATCTCAGATGAATTAAAATGGCGGACAGACTCAACTATTCAGCACAATGGTTTTTTTTTTCCCAGTGGAAATGGCTCCAGCAGAAAGGCTTGGGCTTAAGTGGCAAGGACTTATTATGAAAATGGTTCTGGGTTAATTGGTTAGAGCAGGGATGGGTAATTATGGCATGATTCGTGGACTTCAACTCCCAGAATTCCCCAGCCAGCAAACACTGTTCTATACATCTGTAGAGATTCTTAGTCTCCAGACAACCAGGTTATGGTTGTCCCAAAGGTGCTTTTTCAGAAGGCAATTGGATTTTCTTGTTTTTTCTTTGAAGACATTTCACTTCTCATCCAAGAAACTTCTTCAGCTGACTGGGTAGGAGCAGAGAACGGAAGGACTTATATTCCTTGCAGACAGCTGGTCATTTGCATCCTTTTTGAGGGTTATTGAAGCACTTGGAGGTTTATCTATGTCCTCAGGGTCGCCTGAGTTATTGCTCCTGGTTCCTGTAGTCTGCAACCTTTCCGAAAATCCATTCATACTCCTAAGGGTGTTCATTCCACATTGAATAGCTATTTGATAGATATAAATTCTTCCATTCCCCACCACCATCACCTTCAGTCAGAGCTGAAGAAGCTTCTTGGACAACCATAACCTAGTTGTCCAGAGGAAGCAACCATTTAGAATAAACTACATCTCTATTTGAAGAGCTGTTTTCTTTTCCTAGAATCCTCTCGGAGAGCTTGCATAAGTGTGCCACACAGCTACACTATAATCCCACCGGGCATCGTTTTCTTTGGCAGGAACATGCTCATTTTTCTGGTGTCCCTTTTGAAAAATGCAGGGATTTGCTATTTTTTAAAAAATGTCCAGCATTTGGATTTGAACATATGATCTACCTTCATCAACCAGCATGTCCCACATGATTTTGAAAGCACCAATTGTAGGATATTTGGTAAGGATTGGTGTATCCTACATCATGACTGGATGTTATTGGTATCAAAGCTTAAACAGGTTACTCAAGATGATGTCCAGAATATAATTTAACCGAGATGTGCTGATTTCAATTTCAAGACCTTTTAAGTCATCTGTTTAAGAGATCTTCCCTCATCTCAGATTTGGCCAAACCATAAATTGCCATGGGTTCCAAATTAGGTTTACACAATCTCTGATTTGGTTATGGCAATCAGAGTTTACACCAATGAATAAGAGTGAAAGGAAAATCAGAGAACTATGAAGCAGGCTAAGGAAATAGGAATGCAAAACCATTTTTTTATGTGTCTGCTTTCTCTTAATAATGTATCCAGGTTTTTCTCCAATGAAGGGATCATTACATCTATACAGGAAAGCTAAATTGTGTCAGGGCAAAAGCTTAGATGGATCTGGTTTCCTTGTCATGACAGCCACGAACTGGTTAGATAGAAAGAGATGCACATGTCTGTGGGAACTTAGTTGATCTTCTAAAGTTCTCCTTTAAACTTCTTCTGCATCCTTCCAGCAAATGGACAAATATCTCCCTCTCCCTCCCCCATCAATTTATTCCCAATTCCCAGCCACCTCCAGCCCTCCAAATATTCTCATTTCATTGAAAAGTCCAGGTCCAACACCATGCTTAGAGAAGTGACAATATTTTATTAGTTTGGTGGGAGGGCTGGCAATTGAATTCAATCTCCTGCCTTGTCTTTCTGACGTTGCCTTTTGATTTCAAAAAACCTCAGCTTAAAAACGAGCAAGATCTAAAAGGTAAACAGGACAGGGCGTGACAAGGTAACTATGAAACACAGAAGAAGACATTCAAGGCAGAAATCCTGACATTCTTTTTTTTTTTCCTCAAAAATGGTGTATGCTGGTTGTGAGTGGCCTCCCACACCTGCAGATTTTTTGAGACTGGAAATAACTTTCTTCACTA
Organism: Myanophis thanlyinensis; assembly: GCA_017656035.1. NCBI lineage: Eukaryota > Metazoa > Chordata > Lepidosauria > Squamata > Homalopsidae > Myanophis > Myanophis thanlyinensis. The sequence goes on along the minus strand of JAEANM010018812.1, from coordinate 9,171 downwards.
GGTGAAAATGGAAAAAAAATGGATCCCTTTTATCTGTCCAATGTGGTTCTTAGCCCAGTGATTTCTATGCCTGTCCAATCTAATTATCCCACACTCACCAAAGAGGTGCTGTGTTTGCATTGGCTGGTTGTAGTTAAGCATAGGTTTTATCGCCATCTGTTAGGGATATTTCGGTGTGAGTTTTCTGCATGCAGCAGGTTTGAATGGTCCCTTCCAAATTTTGATGGTTCTCCAATTTGGTCATCTTCTAGATGTGTGGATTTCAACTCCCAGAGTTCTCAGCAATGTTGGCTAAGGGATTCTGGGGCACCCAGACTGGAGAAGGCTGGATTATGGCTTAAGGGGGAAACCAAGATAAAAACATCTCTAAGGTTACCTCTTCTAAGTGATCTCAGGAGCCTTGGTAGTAAAGGTATCTTCCTTGGTCCAACTCTCCCCCCCCTCCCTCAAAAAATAGCAAAATGGTTCAGTCCAAAGGTAGCAATAGGACTATTAGCCCACACCATTCTGTCTAGTAGCTGCTAGGGATTACAGATCATTTGGCAGAGATGGCACCAGAGACGGTCCAATTGGCCCCCTACCTTCCCCCATTTGGGATTGCTGAGATGGTTGATCTCAGAAGATACTTTTGCAAAGTGATCAAGATATGTGGCAAATTGCTACTGGAAGAAAAACTTCCCAATGTAAGAAACGAAACAACAACAAACAAGCATATATGCTTATGAATTTAGCCCTACAATGGAACTTCACTTCCCAGCTTCAGGATTTCTGGGCTGGGAGAAGGATCAGCCTTATGGGGCTGTGCTCACACAAGAAGCTTAATTTTGTTCCTGAATTAACCTGGGGTTGTTTTTTTGGTGGGGGGCTTGTGCAAATCACTGAACTGTAAAAATGTGTCACACAACTTGTTAAGCAACCAAAAAGAAATAAACCAACAACTTAAATTCAGCTTAGCATATTGTGTGAATTCAGCTGCTGTTAGGTTTGTAACTGGACTGGTTAACTGAACCATGTGAACATAGCCAAGTCTGTTGCAGCAAACCTGCTTTTATGCTTTACATAGTGTGAGGGGGGGTGGGGGGGGAGTGGAAGGAAGGAACAGATGTGTCTGTGTAGAAAAAGAGCTTCAATCTTTATATCTCCCCTCTCCAAACTAGTCAAGTAAAGTGCTGATGGATGCTATCTTATCCCAATCTACTCAGCCTTTAGCTGGCTTTCCAATAAATTAGGTGCAAGCAGTGAAGAGTTCAGTGTAGTAAAGTCGCAGAAGATAAACAGAGATAGAAAAAGGCAAGCAAGTGAAGGTGGAATCGGGTTTCTATGCCAGAGGCAAGCTAGGTTAGCAATGGGCAATTCTAGCGTGCAGTGGTAACCCTTGTCTGACAGGTATGGTGGAAGTGTTCCATTTTTCAACAAAATCCTGCAAAAGTGGAGTCACAAATGTGTGCTGTGGAATATGTAGGGGTCTGCTTGCTTTGTGGAAAACCACAGGATGAGTGTCTCTAGGGGCTTGATGATGATGTGTTTTTTGGTGGGGATTCTGAGTTATGGGCTATCATTTTAACATGAGATATGGCCCCAGGTGAGTGAGAAAGGATGCACGCTTGAATATTGCACAATGAGCACTGGTTAATGGTTGGAACATAAAGTTTTAAGGGTGTGTGGTGTGACATTTGGTGCCCCTATAACTGCATGATGATTTTCTGTAGATTCAACTGTTTCTCTCCACAACATGCAGTTTACCCATTGAGATGAGTTGGCTTTAAAATGCCAGAGAAGAAACCTGATGCTGGCAGCTTGGTGGAAATGCCTAGGTTCACACAACATGCTGAACTAAATGACTGAATTAACCAAGGGCAGTGGGTCTCCACCGTACATCAAATCAGAAAACTTAACCCAATCGGATGTGTTTGCCCAACATGCTAAGCCATTAAAAAAAAAACACAACGCAAGATTAAAATGAACCAAGCAGAGTGCTTCAGCAAAGGTAGCCTCTAGGTTTGTAACAAAAGCTGGTTAAGCATGTTGTGCGAACGCCACCATGGTGCGTGTGTTGATGTAGGCATTTTAGACCTTGAGAAGTGAAATGGAAGAAGTGGGAGAAATGGCAAGTAGTAGGCTGGTAGTAGTATATAGAAAGCCCAGAAAGTATGGAGCAGGATGGCAAATGGAAGAACAAAAAGAAGGTGGATGAAGGTGGTAGGAGCAAAGCTCAGATGGGGCACAGAAAAAGAGAAGGGCTCTGGGTGGAAAACACACCCTTCTCCCCTTCTACATGCCAACCCCTCCATCCACATGGCCATGCCCACCACCCCGGTCATGCCACAAGCCCCCAGCCCCAAGGAACTCAGTTCATCTCTTCAAAGAATTTGTACGTGGGGTTTTCATAGCCATGGTTTTGCATTTTGCTTAACTGCCGCTCCTCCGGGCTCACCATGGGATCCACCTGCCAGAAGGGGAACAAGAAAAGAAAAGAAAGTTAATTAAAGTCAAGCAATGGGGCTCCATCGAGCTTCTACCAACATGCTTGGGGCTCGTAATGTTGATCAGTAAAGTTCTTAAGGATATGAATTGAACGGAATACTTTCTTTGGCCAAGGAATTTGTCTCCAGTGCAAAAGCTCTCAGTGTATACACAAAGCAATAGAATCATCATCATCATCATCACCACCACCACCATCATCATCTGCCAATACCATCTGCCAGCCACAAACAATCAGATCCACTTGCATAGACTTCAAACTAACAACTTTATTATATCCTGCCTATAATACAGGAATCTTCCCAGACTGCCATCCCTTTGCATTAAGGTAGGGATGTCAAACTTGCAGTGTCACATTTTCGTCATGTGATCTATCACAATCTTTCCCATCTTTGCTAAAATGGGGGTGGGCGTGGCCAGCACGTGACACCTCTGGCCCATGAGCCATGAGTTTGACCCCTCTGCCTTAAGAAGAGGTCAGTTTCTTACACCTGTGTGAGGATTGGAGGCTAATTCCTCACTTGAGACCTCCATGCTGCCTGGCTGGATGTTCTCCAAGACCATCCCAGTCAATTTCCCCCCCGATTCTCAGAAATGCTTTTCATTGCGGCCTATCCAAGCTTGTGTTCCTTTCTCATAGATATGGTTTCATGGAATCTCTTCTCCTGTGTGTCTGCAGAACAATGCAACCTTAGGGAAGCCACCATGTGCCTTCTATCTCTGCAATGCATCAGGACAGCAGACAATGTTCTCCTTCACATAACACTGCCCCCAGGTAGATAAATAGAGTAGAGAAAACCTAGTGAAGGCGAAAGTGTTCAAAAACTTGTATGGAGTCTTGAATTCTTCTCAAAACCTGTAATCCCTGAAATTTGCCTGGACCCCAAAAGCAGATAGCTTTGTTTTCCAAAGATACCTCAACAATGCCGTGACTGATGGTCCCATATGGCTTTCGGCGTACCATCAGGAGGCTGATGATAATCACCATGGCAACAGCCACTGCTACGATGAGGAGACCAATCAAGGCCCCTCGGTTGATGGTTACCAAGGTGTCAGGCTCCTGCAGAAAAACAAAGTTCAGTGTGATTTCAGGACAACCTTCATGTCTGCTAAAGAAGACACCTTGTCTATCTACAATGGTGAAGGATGATGATGGAAGAAAATACTTCCTTAAAAGAACAGACTTTTGACAAAGGATGCATACGCAGTAACCAATGCTCTCCGCGTTTGATGTAGCTGACATCTGAGTTCAAAACTCAAGGCAGAAGTTAAAGAATTCTGTCCAATGTCATCATACAGATTGTCTAAATTAGGGGTGTCAGGCATGCTGGCTGGGGAATTTTGGGAGTTGAAGTCCACCAGTCTTAAAGTTGCCAAGGGTTGGACCCCTCTAGTCTAAACCATGACATACAACTTTGAACATCATTGGTCCCTAGATGTCTAAACATCTGCAACTAAATACATTTGGCAGTTAATTCAGGTTTTTTTTTTTCTCCTAATGTTTGCCTTGGTAACAAAATATTGTTTTTAGAGCAAAGGATGTGGGTGCAATGGGGTGGGGTGGGGTGACCTGGTCCTGTAATATTACAGGGAAGTTGTCTGGGTCCCTTGAAAGAAATAAAGGAACAGATGTATGCTTATGGCTAGAGAGTTCAATTGACCACAAAAGAGCCATGAAAGCTGATTTAGTGACAAATGTGGTTATCTGAACCTGAAAGTGGCTACAAAAGGATGTTTAAGAGAAAAGTTATATTAAAAAAAAATCTTTTTTTCTTCTGGATGAAGACCAAGTTCATTTCAAAGGCTCGACCATAATTTTTCTGCTTAAATCCAGAATTTAGAACCAGAATATCAAGTCGGAACCATCTTTCTCTCGTACCGATTTATTAATAACTGATGGAGGGAATTATTCCAGGAACACAGGTGGTCCCTGATTTACAACCACTCGTTTTGTGATTGCTTGAAGTTACAACTGCACTGAAAAAAAAAGTGACTTCTGACCATTTTTTCACACTTACAGCCATTGCAACATCCCCACAGTCATGTGATCAAAATTCAGAGGCTTGGCAACTGGCATGTACTTATGCCAGTTGCAGAATCCCGGGGTCATGTGATCACCTTTTGCAAACTTCTGACAAGCGAAGTCAGTGGGAAAGCCAGATTCACTTAACAACCATACCACTAACTTAACAACTGCAGTGACAGCGGCAAGAAAGGTTGTAAAATGAGACAAAGCTCACTTTACAACTGTTAGCAATGGAAATTTTGGGCTCAACCGGTCATAAGTCACCTGTCTCACATATGGCTTGGGGAAAATTCTCCTCGCTGCCATGCTTGTTGAACATCTTAGAGGGTTTCTATTTTGCTCACTAATTCACACACCAAAAAGTGTCACTGGGCAGAGGTCTGTCCAAGCACAACTAGACAACATTTTAAATGCCTTATTTTGTCAGATTTTTACCTACTTGCTCCTGAATTTTATTTTATTTATTCATCTGGTGGTATTAAAATTGCTTGCATTTGAATTGTTATTACAGACTGCCTGGAGGAACTGAATGCAACTGTATACGTGTGCTAAAATTAAAACAAAAACAAAAACACACGCCCAGAAACGGGTTTTATATTGGGTGGATGCCACAGGCTGAGACTGCACTTAATCTTTGGGGAGAGGGGAAGTGGGGAATTTCTTTCAACTGCCATTTCTAACTCCCAGGAGTTCTACAATTTTAGTTTTGGGTGGTCTGACTTCCTTCTAAACTCGGCATGGCTCAACCACCTGGATCCTGCCAATGAAGCATAATAACAAGACTACCATTTCCATCAAGGTTAGAGAAGAAGGAAGGAAAAGTTACAAACTGTGTTTCTTCCATCTGGTAACTTCCAGAATATTCCAGCCTTATAACCTCAGGCCCAAAGGTGCTTTTTCAGGAGGCAACTGGATTTCTTTGTTTTTTTCTTTTTGAAGATGTTTCGCTTCTCATCCAAGAAGCTTTTTCAGATGAGACAATAAAGGATTGAAATATTAAATAGTTGAAATAGTTGAAATAGAAAAAGCACCTTTGGGACAACCATGACTTGGATCATTGAGAATTCTAAAGACTCATAACCTCAGCCAACATGGCTGCAGTCTGCGGGGACCAGGACTCAAAGTCCAGGAAAGTATGAGGTTTAGAGACTTTGGGGAATCCATAAAGATTAATCACCAGGGAACGGAGTCAGTTACACTAAGCCAATAGTTCTCAACCTTGGCAAGACAATTTTTACTACACCAGCTGGGGAATTCTGAGAAGAAGTCCACACATCTTCAAACTGCCAAGGTTGAGAAACACTGCTCTAAAATATGGAATGTCTTTTGTGTATAGCAGTGTTTCTCAACTTTAAGATGTGTGGACTTCAACTCCCAGAATTGAATTCTAGGACCTGAAGTCCACACAATCTTAAAGCTGCTGAGGTTGAGAACTATTGGTCTGTAGCAAAGGTAGACCATTTATCCAGCCCTGCCTGGCCTGTGGAAACCAAGCATCCATTTTACCTTCTCGGGGGAATAATTAACCCTGTTTGGCATTTCCCCCCACAAAGTGGTTCGATGGATGCTTTGAGGTTCTCCAAGACCCAGATCACTTATTTTGCTCTGAAGATCCCAATCCTACAAAGAAATGGGACATTTCAGCCTTACTATATCCTGCTCTATAGATTCAGCTGGCTTTAATCTATAAACATTGATAGTTACAGGGTTACAGTTCAATACTGAATATTGAATTCATCAATATTGAACCACTTTATAAAACCTTAATAAGACCACACCTGGAATACTGCATCCAATTATGGTCACCATACTACAAAAAAAGATGTTGAGAGTTTGGAAAAAGTGCAGAGAAGAGCAACTAAGATGATCAAAGGCCTGGAGACTAAAACATACAAAGAATGGCTGCACGATTTGGATTTGGCTAGTCTAGAGAAAAGAAAAGGACCAGGGGTGATAGGATATAGCAGCATTCCAGTATTTGAGAGGCTGCCACAGAGAAGAGGGGTCACATTATTCTCCAAAGCACCACAGGTAGGACAAGAAATGGTTGGAAACTAATCAAAGAAGCAATTAACTGGAATTAACGGGAAACATCCTAACAGTGAGGACAATTAACTAATGGAATGGCTTGCCTTCAGAAATCATGGGCGGAGATTTCATCATTGGAGATTTTTAAGAAGAGACGAGATAGTCACTTATCTGAAATGGTATAGAATTATCCTGCTTGAGCAAGGGGCTGGAATAGAAGACCTCCAAGGTCCCTTCAAGCTCTATTCTTCTATTGCTGTCTTACAAAGTTTTACACAGGTATGTTTCCATCAATATGGAGAAATTGCTAATTTACGGGAGCAGCTTGCCTCCTATTTAATCCGCTCCTCCACCATCTGAATTCCGAAATGACTACTGAGGGTTGCTTGCTACTTCAGTTCTCACCTGTGACAAGAATTTATGATTTATTCATAAAGCTGCGGTCGGGATAAAGCCCGAGGAATCTGCGCACAAAAGGCACTGCTTATTTTTAAGGAGAAAGGGATTACCAACTATTACAACAAGCATTGCCAAGTTCAGGAGTAATTGAAGTAAGCTTTTGATCCCTGCAGCATTTGTTAAATATTCACAGCAGATAGAGAACTGGGTTTCTCCTTACGCCCCAGGACACTGTTACAAACAATCTGCCTTCATCTGTTCAGTTGTGTATGATTTTCAGAGACTTTAGAGATTACAAATAACGCTTACGTTAATATTTCCACTTGAGGCATCTGTAATTCAGATGTAAAATGTTGCGTGGGTCTGAAGGCATATTGGATTTCTAAAAACACTGCTTTTTCATGCCAATTTGTTGTATTTGGCATTTTAGCTTGTTGAAACAATCTCCAGTCCTCTGGATTTTGCAGAGAACCAAGCTGTGATTACGGCTTCTAATGTTTGTTTTTCATAGAGACAAGAGGTTTCTACCTCTTATTTCTTCTTCCAATTCCCTATCATCCTTACGGGTCCACGAATCAAAAAAATGACTTATCCTTCGGACACAATTAAAAGAAAATCATAAGCAATGAAGTGGAATGGGATATGAAGCAGAGATGATCTCAAGCCTGGAAAAAAAAAGAATGTTTTTTTTTTTTTAAAAGATGTGACATCTCACTGGGATAAATTTCCTTTTGGAGGAAATTTTAAGATACAAACCAGTTTTCTCCACTTCCGGTTGAATAATTTAATGCCAGTAATTATTGGGGGGGGGGAAAAAAAAGCTGAATTAACAATCGACCACCAGAAGGAGGCCGCGTATAGACAGTTTTATGTTACAACAGATGTACACGGGGCACAAAATCAACTGACACTAATGGGGATCTGGAATTAAGCATGCAACCGAGGGAATCGTAAAGATATTAGACAAAGCACATATAACAATTTGATGAGGCAAAGATCTCTCCCCGCCCCACTGTTTTTAATCCCAGATGAAGGAAAGATGATCTGTTCAGAACATGATTTCAAGAATCAGTCCCTGGTAAATAAGAGGCAATTATGAAAAGGCTAATGGGCAGCATGATATATTTGCTATATTTCCTTGGGTTTAAATGAATAATTCCCTTGACATCTTGGTTTTCTACAGGGATGAGCCATATTTTGTCACTACTGTCTGATCTATGTGTATACAGAATGTCTAGTTTAGACAAAAGAAGGACTAGGGGTGACATGATAGCAATGTTCAACTATTAAGGGCTGCCTCGAAAAAGAGGAGGTCAGCCTATTCTCCAAAGCAAAAGGAAGGCAAGACAAGAAACAATGGATGGAAATTAATCAAGGAGAGAACCAACCTAGAACTGAGGAGAAATTTCCTGACAGTGAGAAAAATGAACCAGTGGAACAGCTCGCCACCAGAAGTTGTGAGTGCTCCATCCCTGAAGGCTTGCAAGAAGAGACTGGACAGCCACTTGTCGGGAATGGTATAGCGTCCTGTGCTCAAACAGGGGCTGGACTAGAAGACCTCCAAGGTCCCTTCCAACTCTGTTATTCTATTTACTCTACATTTGCAGTATTATAACTTGGAGGGACACTTACAACTATTCATGGAGGTCAAGACATCCATCAAAGATAAGACACAATTACTACGGATTGTGTATTTACTCTGATTTTAGAAGCAGTATCTTTTTTCAATTTCAGTTGATTAAAAAAAAAACCAGAACAATACAATCGTGCTTATATCTTTACTGGATAAAAATGACTTTCTTCTGAACACTGGCCATTGTCAGAACAAGGATGTGATCAGTGGTGGAATTCAAATTTTTTTTAGTACGGGTTCTGTGGGTGTGGTTTGGTGGGCGTGGCTGGGAGGGGGTTCACATGATTGGGTGGGCAGTTTCTGCAAGCAGGGCAATAAAGATGAGGCTAGAAACAACACCAGGATGTTTTTTTTTCTGCCTTCCTTACAGGATTAACCCTGTAAAGTGGAAAAAACAAAAGGAGATTTCTTCTAACAACCGATTCTCTGAATAGCTTAGAAAAATTATTACTGGTTCTAGTGAACTGGCTAGAACTAGCTGAATTTCACCTTTGTAAGGGATATTATAAGATTCAAAAATAAAATGCTATATACATTTATATGTTAGCATGGAAATATATATGTATTAGTATGAATGGATATATTATGTCTTAGAAGCATCTAT
>JAEANM010018811.1:0-12537 GCA_017656035.1 Myanophis thanlyinensis | reverse complement strand
GATTTATGTTTCTTATTCTTTCATCCAATGATATAGTAAATTCCAAACCTTATAATAATCTTTGTCCTCTTTACCCTCTATGACCTGGGAAAACTGTGTGTCTGTACCAGGTCAATATGATTTCCAATATGAATGGAACTTCGAAGAGATCCGTCTGGTGTCTTCCTATGCATGAAAGTCTTTTGTCCTGCAGGAATGTAGTTAAAGGTGGCAGCTTTCTAATCCGATAAATCTTAGATAAGCAGGAACTCGGTTTACCTGGTAAAAATGATACTGGGCGCTTATCAGTGTTCAGCAGACATGTTTTTAAAGGCCGCCTGTGAAATTACCTACAATAATCAGCTTAGCCAGCATCTCAATGCACAAGGTTTGTGCTGACAGGTATCTGTCTCTCCCCCCCCCCTCCTCAAATCCCGATGCCCACCGGAAAGTCTTGCTGTCCAAGAGACTCTTTTTAAGATTATCTTCGCCATCAGCTGTTAGCAGGCGCTGTCTTCCACCAACTCTTCCGTTATCCAGATAGGAAAAAGGAAAAACTCTTGCAGCAGCCAAGAGAATAACAAAGACAACAACTCACAACAGTCTCCCCCCATGGGGGAAGCGAAGGACTGTAAACAAGGAAAAAGGCCCACTTTGCAAATCCAGAGAAAGGCACAGGTTGAGAGCACATAAAACAAAAGGGTTTCTCCATGAATAATGGAGCAACGGAAGTGCCGGAATTAACCAGAGAGCAGAATTTATAGCTTTCCTTGCAAGCGAGCAACACACGGGGCAGAGGGGGTGTGTGTGCATCATTGATTGTGCATTGCAAAATGAACGGGGGGGGGGGGGGATGTTGGGAAACAGAAAAATCCCACCCCAGAATGTGCAATAGTTTGATTTTTCAAATGCAAGCAGCAGGGTGTGCAGCCAACGTTTGCAAGGGCCCCGAGAGGTAGTCCTCGCTTAGCAACCACTTGAAATTATGGCGGACTCCAAAACAGGTACTAATGACCCAAAGTCCTGACATCACCCCGCCAACCCTGAGGTCTTGGGATTTTGGGGTACTTGGTGAATGGCCAGCGTTTAAACGATGGGTTTGCTGCCCCTGCATTCGCTTAATGCCAAATGTCATAAAAGTGAGACAATCATGCGATGATTGATGACCTCCTGAATGACAGGCATGACTTACAGTCGTAGTTCTGAGCTCAGTTAGGGTCATGAGTTGAGTACTGCCTATGCCTTGCTTTGTTTATGGATTTGTAACGCTTGAGCAGCTGGATTGGAAGACATCTGGAAGGAAAGGTTTCAAATAGCAAAGAAATTCTACGCGGGTTTTAGTTGGGTTAAAATTATGTCCCTTTCTTCTCTCTCTCTCCCCCCTCACAGTTGTTGCTGACACTTTTGCACACCTGTTTGGCACATTTCTGCTCCCTGAGCAGGTAGTTGGTTAAGTTCCTATTTTCCTGCATGCAATCTTGAGGAATTGTTTGAAAAAAAAAATCCTAATCCCACCTGGGATTTTTTCTTCTTGTTCTGGATGATGAGCATCTTTGCTTCCCATCCAGCCTTATATTTCCTTCTAGCCTCTGGAAACAGTTGCCCACCCAAGAGCCGGTCAAGCGCTCAAGTTGGGCTAATCCGAAGCGGGGCCTTTCTGCATCGCCTCTCCCCAAGACAGTAAGCGAGACGAAATCCATATTCATAGATGCAGATGGAATTGTCGTTTCCCTCCCAGATTTGTCTCCAGTTCCCATTTCTTAATTGAGAGAGATTGTGACTTTGAATAGCAATTGCTCCCTTGCCTTTGCAAGCCGCATTAAGTGAGTCCTTCCATGGAACAGACGCTCGCATCGGATTTTTTGCAAGTCATCTGAAATGGAAGCACCTTCTGTGCAATTAAAAGCAAAAGAGTTTTAGGCAGTAAAAAACATTGTTAAAACACAGCAGGGCCAGTTAGACCCAGTGCTCTAATCCATGGTTAACTGAGCCATGGTTTATACAGAATAACGAGTTGAAAGAACCTGGGAGATCTTCTAGTCCAGTGTTTTTCAACCTTGGTGATTTTAAGATGTTTGGACTTCAACTCCCTTTACCATTAGCTGGGACATCAGGAACCTCAAATGAGGATCTGCTTTTCCTCTAAGTTGGTCAGATCTGGAGGACATTTCATTCTTCGCATCCATGTCACACTTACTGTAGCTGCTCTTTGTTGATATCTCTTCCTTGATCAAATGAAACACAACACCTCCTTGTGTGGCTCAGTGAGATCTTGTATCCTCTTCATTAAGGTTCTTTGTCTTATATTTTGGCATGTGTCAGTCCAAATCAGCAAATGCCACTTGAGAACCACAGTTAGTTCTGCAGCACTGAAGAAATGCAGGCAGAATTCCCAATAAAGCTGTTATTTAACACACCTCCTCCCTGACCCCTTCTCTTTTGAAATAAATATGTTGAAATGTGTAATCATGGAGATTAAATTATAGCAGACAGGCTGGTCTTGCAAACCATTCATCAGAACAAGATTTGGTTTGTATCTGCAAGAGAGACAGAGAGAGGGGGGATTTACAGCCCACTCCTCATTGCTTCCTTTCTTGGCCCGTGATTAAAACAATTAATTATCTTAGGAGCCTTCCTTTCTGTGTGTCAGAAGTTGAAACTCATCACTTTGAGCCTCTCAGATGCTGAGGTGTTTTGCTCTGCCTCTTCGTCCTTTTGCAAAACATTTTTTTTAAAATCCTTGAACTGATTTTCCAAGAGCTCATTTACATTAACCCTTCCATAATGAGCACATAAATATGTAATCAAGGCGGCTAAATATGCATACGTGGGAGAGAATTTTGGAGCAAGACCTGAAGGCTGCTGGGAATTTGTTCTTCCGAAGAAGTCACTGGTAGGTCAAGGGCTTCCCCCTCTGACCTCACTCAGCTGAGGCCACGGCGTGTCCATTTCTAAGAAGAGGGAAAACGAGTTGTGTGTGTGGCCAGCTGCATCTTCATCCAGAGGCCAAGAGGTGGAATGGACTAAGCAGGGAAACACTCAGCCAAAAATCTCCAGCAAATGAAGTAACTTCACAACTTTTGAAGGCAAGCCATTCCATTGGTTAATTGTCTGCACTGTTAGAAAGTTTCTCCTTAATTCCAGGTTGCATGTCTTCTTGATCCGTTTCCGTCCATTGCTTCTCTTCCTGCTTTCCCCATGCTTTGGAGAACAGGTTGACCCCCCTCTTCTTTGGGGCAGCCCCTCAGATATTAGAAGACTGCATCCCTCCCCCAACAGCCTCTGAGGTCCCTTGGATCCAGGATCATGGGTGACTTACTCTAACCTGCAGCATTTCTGGAATTCTCAATAGCAATGCATTCTCCAGACATGAGGCAAAGGACCCCAACTTGCTAAACGTTGCCCTGCACCTTTACTCCCACCCTCAGAAGAAGATGGAGGGAGAGACTATCGCTTGCAAATAAAAAAAAAACCCTCCAGTCACATGGTGCGATCCATGTGAAGAGAGCTCTCTCTTCCACGTCTCCATGCAAGAGATTTTCACCCACGCAGTGCTCATTAGTTATCTCAAACAGGGCAGCAAAAAAGATGATGACTGACTACTTGGCAACACCTCCTTCCTGGATCTCCTGAGAAACCCCTTTCCTCCTCCTCCTCCTTACACTTGCAGACAATATTTACACATACGTTTTACACTTGGATGTCCTGCCTGTCCCTGCAGTACACAGTGGATCTTACTTGAAGGCTGTTCAGGCTCCCTCGATGTGCGTGGAGTAAGTTTATTAATGCTTTTTCTGTTGCTATTTCTCTTCGGCTTTGTTGCAGGTTTTTTTGCTTTTAAAGGCTGCTTTGTTTCAGCATCTGTTCCAGAGAGTTCCCAAACACCCATTTCTACAGAAGGAAGCCATTCTGCCTCCTAAACTTGCTTCATAAATTTACTTTATTTATATCTCTCTCCTATCTCTCTCTCTCTCTCTCTCCACTTTTCTTGGGTTGCAATCAGAATCCCCCCATAGGTTAAAATCTTTACTCTGTCCTGAAGGGAACATCTGTGGTGTGCCTCTGACACAAAACTGAGCATGAAACACAACACACAAAGCGATCTTGACACAACAGTGTGCCTTTTCACTGATCAGCTGGTTCTTTGCAGTGTTTTACAGACATTGAGTTGTAATGTGGTTGCTAAGAGAAAAAGGGACGAATGGACAGAACAAAGGAAGATCATCTTTCAATGACTGTGAACATTCAACCTCCATGCAGAGAGGCTGTCCATCTCTCTATATTATGATATTCACTGCAAAGGAATGATGGGAAAATACCAGAAATTTCAGCCTCAACCAAAGCCATTGTGAGGTTTAATCGGAATTATTATTCTCCCTTTACAAAAAACCCAGACATTATTTCTACCTCTTCTTTTGTATTTCCGGGACTCACCACAAGGGTGGGATTTATTTATTTCTCTTCTACAGGCTTAATAATTAATAACTTGGTTGAAGATTTTCAGAGTGTTGAATAAAACATACCAAGGATATAAACGTGCACTTTGAACCCTTTGCATGTAATGTAACCTTTGGGTCAGCATACAGTGGGGGGGGGGGGGATATTTCTCTTTAAGAAAAAAACACTTTTAGCTTTCCAAGAGGACGCTACATATTTATGTATACACAACACACTGCTATTCTAACTGTTCTACCAAAGTGGTGTGCAACCCAAATGGCAATTAAAAAACAAACAAACCCACAAACACACTGCAGCCTTCAAGAGAGATTTTTGCAGACGCTGGAGGGAGTTAAGTACCTTGGAGAGCTCCAGGTGCTCAGCCAGCCAATCCCTCAGCTTCAGGGTCCCGGAAAAGTTGGGGGGGGGGGGTTTCTGTTGAGTCAGCAACCAGGTCCCCGTCTTTGGCTGGGGTCACTTGTTCTCCCGTGAGTCCCCTTTGGCAAGGGCACCACTCAGAAAGTCTGGAGACTAGAACATATGAAGAACGGTTGCAAGAATTGGGTATGGACAGTCTACAGAAAAGAAGGACTAGGGAAAGGTTCCAGTACTTGAGGGGCTGCTCCAAAGAAGAGGAAGGGGTCAACCTGCTCTTCAAAGTTCCTGAAGGCCGGACAAGAAGGAACGATGGAGACTAATCAAAGAGAGAAGCAACCTGGAATTAAGGAGAAACTAATTAACAACGAGGACCATTAACCCAAGGAACAGCTTGCCACCAGAAGTTGTGGGTGCTCTATCATTGGAGGTTTTTAAGAAAAGTCACTTGTCTGAAAGGTTATAGGGTCTCCTGCTTGCTCAAGCAGGAGGGTGGACTAGAAGACCTCCAAGGTCCCTTCTAGGTCTATTCTGATTGAATTCTTACCACCAGCACCAACACTTTGCAATTCTTTTCTGAAATCTGCCTTGCAATATTTTTGTGCACCTGGCTTGGCAACTTCTTGAACTCGTTTCTACTCCTGGACCACCCGCTGTTTTAGGAAGCATCTCCTAAGCCTTAAGTGTTGCTTCTGTGTAGTTTTGCACCTCCTGCCTGGTGTGTGTGTGTGTGTGTGTGTGTGCATTGGGTCATACGGGGTCTGCTATATCTGCTCCATTGAGTGGGTCACCTGACTTGGAGAAGGAGACAGCAGCATCCCGAGCATCTGCCCAGACACACACACACCCCATCAAGATGTTGGATAGAATTGGGGGAATTGCCGGGACCCAGCCCATTGTCAGACGGCAGCCTTCCTTTTCACCAGTTTTTCCCCATCCACCCAATTTGTCCCTCTTCTGTTTTCTCCTCTTTCTCCTGGGCTGGAGTGAATAACAAAAAAAAAAATAGATATGAGTTTTGGGTAGAAAAACAGAGGGTTGAGTTTAAAGAATAAATAAACCATTTTATTTCAGTTAATTAATAACAATCAGACAAATTTCATTTACCCAAACCCAGAGTTTCTCTCCTGCACCCGCCCATTTTTCTCAATGAGTGAGCGGGACCCCGGGTGTGTTTCATTCCTGATGCAGCCTCCAATTTCTCTTCTCCAGCAAACAAATTAAATCGGCCAAGGGCTACCGATATTTTCCCCCTGCCACGATGACACACGCTGGTGTGTGGCAGACGGTGAGTGATGCATTTTTCATTACCAAGATAGTAAAATATTGAGATGCCTTTGAAATGCAAGGAAAGAAAAATACCCAGGAGAGACTTTTTTTTAAATCTTGGATGTTTTATCTGAGCAATATCACAAAATCTTTATAGCAGAAAATGAAAGATAGTTTGTTTTGCTCCTATAATCATCTCTATTAAATAAGGGAGAATCTCTCTCTCTCTCTCTCTCTCCACTTAAATTGAACATTGCCGTAGGAAAGCATGTTTACAGGTTGAAATACAGTGCATTTTGCTGTGATGTATATCTTACTTACACTATTTAAGTTTTAGCACCAGGCGAGTTTTGGGCTGCTGAGCTGTGAATTCCAGACAGCAGGAGAGCAAAATGGAGCTGCTGAAACAGTCATCTCCTTTCATATCCTCCAGGCCCCAAAATTCAAAACGGCAGCAGCCAGCACAGCGGAAGCTTGGATGCATCTTTGTGCCCCATCCCCAAAACAATTCTTCCTTCCCTTCATCTTTCTTTCTATTCCTCTTCCTTTCTTTCCCCAGCCTCTTCTCTTCTTCCTTCCCTCTCTTCTGTCAGTCTGAGAACCAACGTGGCTCACAGAGGGGAGTGTCTTTTGCTTAAAAACCTACAGCTTGTATTCCCTTTTCTACCCTGGGCAGGAGAGCTGCTAGCAACCCTATTGCTCCCACAAAGACTATAGTCCCATGCCCCATTGCTACCTTAGAGATCTGGCTAGATGCCCACCCCAAATTTGAACACAGACCCCTCCCTTTTCCATATTAAATTGTTTGGAAGCAAGAGAGTGGAAGCTGGCAAGGTGACACAGGCCTTGTGTGCACACATCCCATTCTGTAGAATAATTTCAACTTATTTGATGTGCCTTCTCTCGCTCAAATATCTCGCAGATTTGAGAGGGTCCCTAAATGACAAGCATCCATCAATGTTGCCAGCAGAATGTCTGGAGTGGGACATCTGGCCTTTCCATGGAGGGCTGAGAAAGACCCCTTCCCACTTGAAAAACAGCCCATGGTTTTTCATGGAGACCAGGGATGTCCAGCCTTGGCCACATAAAGACCCTTGGACTTCAACTCCCAGAATCCCCCAGCCTGTTGTACTTCTACTATGTACTACAGAGCTCATATCCTGAAAGAAAAGTTACCTGCTTGTACCTAAGCAGACTTCCCCCTTGCATTTTTCTTGAGAGGGGAACTACAGCTTCCATCATCCTTTGCCCTGTGGCTCTAGCTCCCCCCCTGGATTTATAGAATCGGGGAGCCGCATTGTCTCTCATCTGGAAAACCACCCCCCCTTTAAGAAAGGCTTGGTTACAAACTGAGTAACTCAGACTCCCCTGCGCATTTTAAAAAGCATTACTTGGGAATTTATTGGACACGTTTGGGCTTCGATTGGGGAGTGTTTCTGCTCGGTGAGAGGAGCTGATGTCTGTAATGACTGTGGAATCAATTTCATTTCAGTCTCCATAAAAACTTGTGTTTAAACTGTGAGGTTTTTTTCCCTTTAATATATTTCCCTGAAGCTGTCAGCGGGCTAGATTGGGCTCATTTTTTTTTTTACTTTATATGTCTATTTTAAGTCCCCAAGAGGAATGCCTGATTGCAACACGGCCTTTTATGGAAGTGCCATTCTTTGGCCCCACCGCCTTGGAGTTGGCAAAGGGGGGGCTCGGGGGGGTCTTCAGCTTGCCAGGAACTGCCCCCTTCTCTCCAATTTTGCCTTCTAGGATAGGCAAGCGGCTAGAATATCCTTGGATGGAACAAGCCAAAAAGAATCATCATCCAGTAGAGAAGAAGATTCAAAAACACATTTAAAAAAAAAAAAACACCAATAACCGCATATCCCAAGGGGGCTTTTTCAAGAGGCAACTGGACTTTCTGGGTTTTCTTTGAAAACATTTCATCTGTCATTCAAGAAGCTTATTCAGCTATCAAAAGAAGTTTCATTTTTTAAAGGAAAAAATAAAATAAAAAGAGAAAGTTCAATTGCCTCTTGAAAAAGCACTATTGGGACAACCATGACCTGGAGGACTGAGACAGGCACAATAGTTGCGTAGTTCCCTTACACACACCCACACCCATTCACACCCACACCCACACAAGAAAGTTAGAAGGATGACTTCATTTTCCAGTGGTTCTTTTTCACACAACATGCCACACCTGGGTTTTTTTGGTCTGGGCTTAGTGTGCTGTGTGAATCCAGCCACAGCGACTTATAAATCATGATTTACGGCTGAACATGTGTGAACCCAGCCAAGTGGTGCTTATTCACAAAACCTTCTTTAAACAAACCTTGGCTTGTTCAGGGCATTTCCATGGGGGTGCTTTAACAGATTTCTGCCGTGAGCAGGTCTGGGGAGGGTCCTTCGGACCAACCCACCCACCCACCCAGTGCAAAGCACCTTCTGGGAGGGACAGGCAATAAGTCTCCAGGGCTGCCTGCCAGCAAAGGGCCTTTCCTCTGGTTGTCCCCATGGAAGGTGGCCCCTATTTCACCAGCCCTGTCCAGGCAAGGCAGGTTCTCAGGACTTCAAAAAGTGAGTAGGAATATCTGCGACAGGAAGATCCAGCTCTCCTGTCCTCTCACTTGTCCTCCCTCCACTCTCTACCTCTGAGTCACAAAAGTCCCCACAAGCAACCTCTTTATTTACAGCTATTGAGGGACGGAAGAGTTCCTTGCAGCAACCCCAGGCTTCTCCGACTGTCTAGATGCAAAGCACAGGCTGGAGCAGTTGCTGTCTGCATGTCAATAGAGGAATCCGGAGGCCAGGGGGCAGGACTCCAGACCCTGGATGATGCCTCGCCAACTGGGGGAACTGGGCTGAAATCTCACAGACTGGGTTGAAACAGGCATGCCTGGCCTTGGCAGCTGTGCATCGGCCCTCCAGGTGAGACCAGACTGGAAAAGCAAAGTTATGATGCTGGTCAAGGCCACTTTTATTAGCAGGTTACAGTAACAGCATCTTGCAAGTCTGAACAAGGAGGAGGACATTTCTGGAGAATGCACAGAGCTTTGAATGTACCCTCCTCCCCCAAAAACTAGTGCCGGGGCTTAAGGTGTTGGGCTAGACTTGGAAGGCCTCCATTCTCCCAGGATGACCCAGGAAGATGACTCTTGTGGGGATAACCTGAAAGGAAATCCCTGTAAAGGCTCTTGAGCACCTGAAGAAAAGGCAGTGTGTAAATTTAACAAATAAATAAGTTAAATGCACCAGGCCTGCAGTGTGTAAATTTAACAAATAAATAAGTTAAATGCACCAGGCCTGCAGCTGGTGTGCAATGCATCCCTTCACACCAGCACAGACCCCACATTGGATTCCTGCAGGCAGCCAAGCTGCCACCCACACCTTCTCTTCAGGAGCTCACTTGTGACAGACACCCCCAACCACACACACACACACACCCTCACCTCCCCCCTCCCATTGTGAGAAAAGCAATAATTTATGACAACTGAGACGGTGCAAATTGACAACTTGATACGCTTCCTGTAATTAATATTCCACACAGAGATTGCCAGAGAAGACTGTACATGCTCAGCTTAATTAAAAAGAGATTAATTTATCAACACAGGTATGCTTTAATTAGATATTTCTCCATATGTTTTCCCATTGTCAACTCCTATTGGCAAAAGGAGCCAAGGAGAGCTAAGCATCCCTTTGTGGTGTTCATGCTTTTCATCCAGGCAGGTATTTCTCATGGACACACCTGAGATCCTGGGGTCTTTCTTCCCCCCAAGACATAAGAGGACCTGCTGTCATCTATCCACCCACCTTGCCATGTCACAGCCCACTTTGTGGCAATTCCTGTAGTCTCTTCCAACCAAGACATCCATCAAAGGGGGAAAAAACAGGTGCAGCATCCCTCCACCCATCCACCTGTGAAGGGAAGAGATCCAGGACCTCCGTGGCAGAAAATACATGTTGTGTATCCCAGGTCCCAGTACTCGGAGCCTCTCCAATAGAAACGATCGGGTGGCAAAGCGTTGGTAGGAAGGGCCTCCTTGGAGAGAAGGAACAATATGGGATGCAGAGATAGGCAGGCAGGCGGATAATTGCTTCTAGGGACTCTCAGACACCAAGGGAAGGTGCCAAGTTTTAATCCGAGGTGGGCAGGGGGCTTGGTGTGTGTGTGTGTGTGTGACTGAGTGTTGTACAAACTCATTTGTGATTCAGCCTGGTGTGCAAACTCCCCAAATGGATTGTCTCCATAGCGCGAACAAACTTCTCACAGCTAATGAGTCATGATTTACTCTTACGGAAACCAACGGCTACGGGACTGAATTGGTCCCAGAGGTTCCGACGGAGCCAGGATGGGGCTCTCTTGGTCTCGAATCCACCCTTGTTCCTGGCAAGATCCTCTTCAGGCTCTGGGCTGGTTGTCAGAGCCCTTCTCCCAGGGGTTCTCCTGTCTGCCTCCCTCATTTCTCACAGCAGCATCCCCCGGGGCGAAGGTCCCTCTGTCTCCAAGGCCAAACAATGCTTGGCAGGAGGAGGATGACAGGTGAACTCCAACCGGTGTGAAGGACAGCAATTAGAGGAGATTCGAAGAAGGGCCTTTGACACAGCCGCTTCTCCAGCTCACCTTCTGATGGACAGCAGAGGTCAGATCAAAAACAGCCTTGCCTGTTAAAGGTGCTGGCAGGTTTGAATAATTAATAGTTGTGGATGAACCTGTTGAACATGGCTGCTTCCAGGCTACCTCTGGAAGGTTCCTCTAATAGCATTTAATGCGGTGATATCAGCCTGTACTTCTTGTTGGAAGGGAAAGTTGAGTTTCAAAACAAAAAACCCCCTTGGTGGGTTCTCAACTTCTGAATCAAGCCAAAGCCTGCCTTCTTCTCACTCTTTCTCATCAGTCTTCCTGACCCCGGGGCCTTCCAGAAAGGATGACTTCCACCCTGACTGGGAATTAAGTGAGCCCTACTCCATTTGGACAGTGCCAGATGGGAGAACCAAAATAGGCATGACTCCCCCCCCCCCCTGCAAGATTTTAAGCTGGACATTCCTCCAGAAAGGGAGGGCTGACAGCAACCTCCCCACTTTCCCCTGTTAAATTCTGTGTATATTAAAAATGCAAGCTTGCTGCTCCTCCACATCTTGAGTGAAATCCTCTATTCATCTTACAGCTTTTGAAGTTGAGGTACGTCGCTCGCTTGGCTCACTGAACACACGGGAGCACGGAGGAGCGCAGTAAAGTTAGACAGCAGCTGTATGTTTCATGCCCACTTCATCTTCTTGCCAATAAAAATGGTGTTTGATCTTATTAGTGACAGTGGCCTCCTCCTCCTCCTGTTGTTGTTTAAGAACACATCTTGGGTGTTCTTTCGTGAAGTCACTTCCTCCTTGTGCCGTTAGGTGCTGCTCTGTGATACGTCAAGAGAGAAGTTGTGGAGAGAGACACAGCATTGGTTCCAGAAAGAGAAGGTGGAGGAGGAGAAAGTAGAAAAGGAGACGGTGGAGGAAGAGAAGGAGAAAGGAGAAGGGAGAGAAAAAGGAGCGTTGAAGGGAGAGGAGGAGGAGGAGTTGTGAAAAAGGAGGAGGAGGAATGCAGGAGAAGGTGAAGAAGGAAGAGAGAGAAAACAGACCTTCTACAATCTGCTGCCCCCATGCCATTTTCTCCTGGCGTTATAATCCTCTTCCAAGGCACCATTATTAGCCGGAGAGCCACTCCATTCCCCAAAGAACAGGCGAGCCCCAATTACTATCTGCTCTACATCTTGACAGCCCTTCAAGTTCCGTCCTCAGAAAACAGCCCAGGGAATTGAAAGGTTGCTACAGGCAACCTCCTCCTCTAACTTTGAGAGAATAAGCAGGGCTCTCTTGCAACACTGGGGTGGGGGGGGGTGGGGGGATTTCCTTGCCATGAATAAAGGGGGTTTTGCCCAGGAAGAAGCTTTCTTCCCTCCCCCACTGGGGGAGCAGGGTGGCTCCAACCTTTAGACCTGCAAGGGGATGTGGTCGCTTCCTCCAAGAATCTGCAAATTGGGCACTGCAATTCTTAAAGGCGCCCAGAAGAGCTGTGGGTGCATACAAGGTGCACATGAGCTGGCTTCCTCCATTGCACAAAATCATGAACTATGGCTTCCGGATCGCAACGACTGGGGTCACACCATGCCTTAAGGCAGTGTTTCTCAACCTTGGTGACGTTAAAATGTTTGGACTTCAACTCCCAGAATTCCCGAATTTTTCAACTTTCACTTCCCAAACATTGGGGGTGATCAAAAGTTGGGACACACCTTGGGGATTGTCAAGATATTTTGGTTACTTTCATCTAATTGAGAAATGCTTGGAAAGCAACTATGCAAATATTGTAGCTTTTAAACATTTTGTTTGTTTCCCTCTGGCCCAGGATGGGAGGATAATCTGCAATTCAGTTTACAGCACTGATGCATTTTGGGTCATTAAAGCAATCTGATGGAAGCAGGGTTTCAATTTGGTTTGTGTGTG